>VHZZ01002481.1:37200-87960 GCA_009801015.1 Silene noctiflora
TCCATAACGTTTGCTCTTCGAAGGAATCCAAAGTGCCTAAACCCACCCAACCCCGATCGGGGACAGGCCACCCCGATCGGGATCGCACTAATCAGGATTAAAGGCCTTAAAGGCCATAGTTAATGGTCATGGAATCCAAAGTTTAGCATTGAAATGTCTTTAATCACCCGGGTAAATGCATTTGTGTGGAAATTTGGAGGAATCGCATGTTGCATTTCCTCATGAGTTGTTTGGACTTCTTTTATAGGCTACACTTCTCATTTATTTACATTTTGCCTTGCATGATTAATTGAGCCATTTCTTTAGCATTTGATCATTTCTTTCAACACTTGAGCTTGCATGACCATGCATGATCCAATCCAACTTCCACTTAGCTTTGTGATCTCGATATTTGCTATTTTTGACGGGAATTAGCTAATAAAAGCTACATTTCATACAAAACACGTTAAACGCAAGCAAAACAACTAAAACACGAGATTAGCTCAAATAAACACTAATAAAAGTGCAAATAAATAGTAAAACCGGGCTAAAATATGGGGTAAAACATATATAAAATGGACTTATCAATAGAAGAAAATACGAGACTTAGACGGAACCCTCGTAGAGTAGGCAATGGGTCGTGCTGGGCCGGCCCGTGTGCCGGCCCATCGTGCTTTCTCCGAAATTTGCCCGGCCCAGGCACGTATATTGGGCTTTTTGGGTCGTGTCGTGCCAGGCCCACTGACCCCAACCCCCGTCGCGGCCCGCTAAAGGCACGCCCATTTTCGTGCTTGGGCAGTGCCTGGCCCATGGGCTTTTTGTGCCTTGTACATGGGTCGGCCCATGTGCTTTGAGTTTTTTTTTAACTTGTTTTATAATTAATTTATTTTTGGTACCTTTTGTTTAATAAATTAAGAATATTAATGATTTAAATATATATTTTATTAATTATTAATGTATTTAATTAATTATATTTTTTATGAAAAGATTTAATTAAATAATTAAAAAACGATATTAAAAAAATATTTATAATTAAATAACTAAGAAACGATATTTAAAAAAACCTCAATCTTTTATTAAAAAAAATGAAAAGATGTAACTACAACTTTATCTAATTAAAAAAACGATGAAACGATATTAATCTAATGTAACAAAATAATAAATAGGAAAAAATACAAAATACAAGTTTATTTACTTTAATATGCTTTATGGATTACTCTCGGTGCTTGTTTGATCGGAATCATTTTCGGTTTCATGATCGAACTCGTTTTGTTGTCGATACTCGTCATCCATCCAATCCTTATAGCACACCAACATTTTAAGTGTATCGGATCTAAGATGAGTTATTTTTTCATCCAATACCCTTCTTGCCGCACTAAAGCAACTTTCGGATGCAACGAAAGACACTTGAAGGCTTAAGAAGTCCCTTGCTATTGCCGACATCACCGGAAGCGATCTTCTTTGATTTCGCCACCATTGCAAAAGGTCAAGTTTGTCGACCTCTTCTTCGGCCATACGTCGCAAATAATCGTAGTTAATGTACATTTGATACTCGGCCAAGTTGGATGTTGGAGTAGATTGTTGTCGGTTTGGTCTTACCCGACTCATCAAACCTTTAAGAGCGGTCAAGCTCGTTCCTCGAATACCATGACTAGTACCTGCACTAGAAGTAGGACGGGAAGAAACACGAGTGAAGTTACCAATAATAGACTCGTAATGGTTATATACGGTAAAAAATTTGGATCTAACATTTTCTCTACATTGTTCTTCGTTAAAAGGTAAACATAATAAACTTTTATAAGTACCAATTAACTGTATAGTTTCCTCAAATTTCCTCCTAGGGTTTAAAATCATATAAAAAACGTAAACAATGGGAATTTCGGTCCAATACTTGAGCCACTTATCCTCCATTTGTGGAAGGAACCCGATAAAGATAGAGTTATCACGATAATCGTTGAAAAGTTGGGCAATAGGAATAACATTACTAATAAAATGAGGAGAGTTAGGTTTATATACATGTGAAAAAGAGAGAGTTGCATTGTTGTGCTTGGGCACATAATTTTTTGGATTTTTGTGTCGGAGCCCGCAACAAGAACGACCGTGACGTGTCCGTGCTTCCTCGAAATTATCACCGGGCCGGGTCGTACCGTGCCTTGAATCGTGTCGCACCGTGCCGCCCACCGGCCCGAGGCACGGATTGTCAACTCTAAACCCTCGTAAGGACTTTAATCTCTTAGTATATAGAAGATGTGTTAGTATTTGAGTCTGTTTTATAAATAAACCGAATACTTCGATTTAACCATGACTTACTGTTCATTTTACGCTATGCAATAAGTCTCTCTTACGACGGATATATTTGTCTTAATGTTAAAACGAACCAAATAATAACCCATTTGTTAAATAAGATAAAAGTGAAATGTCTAGGAAATAGATGTTTGTTTTTATGACATTTATCTATACAAGTGGGTTATCATTAAATTTGTCTTATGCATATGACGATATTTCCTTCTTAAATGGGAATGTGTGTTATGTAGACCAGACAAAATTGACCCAACCCAACCCGACATTCAAACTTAAAACTCAAACCCGAATTAACCAGCCCAGTATAACCCGAACCCGAAATTACCTGACCAACGTAAGGCTTCCACTTGCAAGTGTCTTGGTAAAAAGGAATCAAAAGTTAGGTACCCTAACGGGGTAACAACGAGCAAGTGAGGAGCATCGCGTATTTCCGTACATTGAACTCCGGTCAAACCCCCAAAAAGTGCGTCTTTTATCAATGTCACCAGCTCCCTACCTACACACTTACTGACTTACACAGCTCTTCTTCAGTCCACTTATTACTTGGATTCACTCTTCTCCCTTATTTTCAACAATTCAATCAATTTCCTTACTTGATAATCCCACCTCTATTTGGCATTTAATTCCAGGAATCTCAACTTTTACCCTTTTTCCTTTTAACTTTACCCCAATTTTACCACACTATCTTCCTCTATCTCTCTCTTTATATTTACACTCATCATTTTTGTGTCTTTCTCAAACCCTAGCAACCCCTTTTCCCCAATCTACATTCTTCTTTACCAACGTTTTTACTGGGTTGTTTCAGGTAAAATCTCTCGACTTTTCTTTATTTTATTGTGATTTTTTATTTTAGATAATTCATTCATTTTTTGAATACTCCCTTCGTTCGTCCCGATCATTTGCTTACGTTTTTTTTTCTTTAATAAAAGATAAACAAATGATTGGTACGGAAAGAGTATGTATCAGTATAATGGTAGGTGGCCACTTGTTTTGTTTTGTGCATGCGTTGATCTGATATAAGTTTATGGGTGATGCGATTAATAATGTTGAGATTGGTAAAGATGGGTGTGTTAAAGAGTTGTTTTGATCTGTTTCGTACAATGTTGATCTTTTTTATTCTGATTTCAGTTGAAAAAATTTGACTTTTGAAGTCTATGTTCATCATTTGTTTAAAAAATTGTATTTTTGGGTGAAAGGGGATGAATCGTCGATATTTACAACTTCATTTGTAATTGTAATTGGGTTCTGGGAGTTGAATGAATGAAAATTGACGGCTCCATGGTTATAGTTGGTTCCATTCAAAATGTGGAAATTGGTTTAAATCGGAGTACTAAATAGCTGTTTTGATTTTTGAAGTCTACGTTCATCATTTGTCAAATATTGTATTTTTTGGTGAAAGGTGATGAATTATCGATATTTATTACTTCATTGTTATTGAATGTTGGGAGATGAATGAAAGAGGGCTCTTGAATGTTTTGCAATGCTAAGAACCGGCTTCCACGGCTATAGGGCATTAAAGATGTAGAAATGGGTAAAAATGGGGTAGTAAAGAGCTGTGAGATACAAGATAATAGATAAAACGGTTTAAAAAATAAACTGAATTTGAGTTAATAATGGAGTAGTTAAGGGCTGCTTTGATCCATTTTTTTTACAATGTCCGTGTTTCTTTTATTTGGTTTCAATAGAAAGAATTTGACCTTTGAAGTCTATGTCCATCATTTATAGCAAAATGTAGGTTTTTTTGGGCGAAAGGGGATAAAGCATCAATATTTACTATTTCATTCGTAATTGGGTTTTGGGAGATGAATGAAATATTGCTGTTGAGTGTTCTGCGATACTCGACAAATGACAACTGACAGCTGACTGCCATGGCTACGGTTATGTGTAGTGGATTTATTGATCGTTTGGTATTTGTGGCTGTTGATGACATTGTTGACATTATAAGATATGTACTTCGTTGCAATGAAAATGTCCAAGGAACTATTTGTATGACTGATCAGATCATTTGATCATTTAGTGCTGCAGGTTTTTTGGCTGGCTGTCTGAGTTAATATATGATTACTTGTTTGCTATGTGTAATGCTGCTAAGTCCCTTATAGTTGTACTATTTGCTTACGGGTTTTTTTTTTTGGTTGTTTATCATTCGTTAGTAGCAATTTTTATCTGAGTGAAAAGGGAGTAATTGTCAACACTTCTAATGAATTTCATAAATAGTTCTAGAATACAAATGAATAATGACCGTTTGTCGTTTATGGTATGTTGATGTTACAATAATTGACATTTGACATCGATTCATAGCTAGGGTTCTATACAGTGGAATTACTGATCTAAGTGCTCCTAATGGCTGTCCTTGATCTTCTAACATTTTATCTGTTCTAATGAGCATGTCCAAGTATTTACTCTTCTAAAATGTGAAAAATGAATGAATTATGGTGAAAAGAGAACTCATGTTACACCGGTAAAACTTAAAGCTATCAGGGTGATTTTTAGTTGACTGTGTGATTTAAGGAATCTGTTTGACGCCATGACGTGCTATGTATGTGTGACGGTGCTTAGTCCCTTATAATTGTAATACATTGAATGTCTTACCTTGCTTACAGATTTCTGGACTGATTGGTTGATCAAAAGGGGGTGATTTATTCCATGGGTCACAGTTCCGAAGAGGACACTGACATTAGTGAATCTGAGATAGAGGATTATGGGGAACAAACTTATGAAGAGCTTAAAAAGGGAGAGCGTGAACTGAAGGTATCAGAAGACAAGTTTACATGTCCTTATTGTCCAAAGAAGAGGAAGCGAGACTACCTTTACAAAGAGTTATTTCAGCATGCATCTGGAATAGGGAATGCTAACTCAAATAAGAGAAGGGCGAGGGAGAAGGCGAACCACCTTGGCTTAGCCAAATTCTTGGAAAAGGAGGTGCAAAATGGAGCGAGCTCATCAAAGCCTAACCAGGCTGCTGCTGTTGAGGATCCTCTGTCGAGTTGCGACTATGATGAAAAACTCGTGTGGCCTTGGATAGGAATCGTGGTGAACATTCCAACTCACTACAAGGATGGCCGTTATGTTGGGGAAAGTGGGTCAAAGCTCAGGGATGATCTAAGAGCTAGGGGATTCAACCCTAAGAGGGTCCATCCACTATGGAATTTCAGAGGCCATTCGGGTACTGCTGTGGTGGAGTTCAACAAAGATTGGTTGGGGTTGGACAATGCTATAGCGTTCGAGAAGGATTATGAGTTGAACCAACATGGAAAGCAGCACTGGCAAACTAAGGATACCGAGAAATCTGGACTTTATGGCTGGGTTGCACGTGCTGATGATTATATTTCAGCTGGGATTATTGGCGACCATTTGCGGAAGATTGGAGACTTGAAAACTGTTTCGGAAATGAAGGCAGAAGAAGATCGAAAGGCTGATAAACTTGTGTCCAATCTGACAAATTTACTTGAGACTAAGAATAAGAGTCTGCAAGAAGCTGAGTCAAGATTCACTGAAACCTCTATGTCCTTCAACAAGCTGGCAGAAGAAAAAGACAGGCTTCATCAGGCATATAATGAAGGCATGTAGTCATATATTGTTTCTTCATTTCTTAGACACACTGTTTCTGGATCTTTTTAACATGCTGTTTTTACATTATTTCGGAGTTCCGTTTCTGCAGTCTTGCATTCATTATAACACACCACAACTATATCTATAGGCTGTAGCATGTCGTTATTTCAGAGTTTCTGTTACTGCATTCTTAATACAAAGCTAAATAATGTGAATTTGTGCATACAAAAAATAATTTTGTTGCCAAGAATGTCAGAAAACATGAGTTCATTGTAATGCTGTAACTGCCCCTTATGTGCCCAAAGACAAGGTTAGACTAGTTTGCTCTCCTAGCTTTTTACAGTATGCTACTACGCCGCTAAATCTGCTGCATCAAATTTACTACCAAATGCTAGTTCCGGTTTACTTACAGTTCCCTGAATTGTTGTAACGCGAATCATTTCCATATTTACACGAGTTCTTATTTCTAAATGATTGTTTACTGCATTGGTTTTTGTAATGTTTGTATGCCTACAATGTTTCACGAGTTTGTTTGTCTTCATCAGAGTTAAAAAAGATTCAAACGAATGCTCGAGACCACTTCCAGAAGATATTCAATGATCACTCTAAGATTAAGATGCAACTGGAATCGGAACGGTCAGAGATTGACCACCGTGTGCATGAGTTGGAGAAGCGTGAGGCCCATAATGAAAATGAGAGGAAAAAACTTTCTGAAGAGATTGAAAAGGTGTTCAGTTCTTACACTATTGCAAATTACTATACGATTCTTTCTTAAAATATACTGCTCGACCGGCAAAATTATTAATCATTCATATTATTAAGAATAGCAATTTAAAAATTAATTATAAAAAAGTTGTCAGTATCTGTCCTGTACACTAAGTGCCTGATAGAGTCTTGTAGAGTTGTATGAGGTTTAGCAACGAGTACAAATTTAATTGACCGATTTCTCATCTGTAGATTGTTCTGGTGTGCTGTTCTGACATTATAGTCGTTCTGTTTTCAGAATGCCATGAAAAATAACTCGCTTCAGCATGCGACAATGGTCCAAGAGAGGGCTGATGAGAATGTGCTAAAATTGGCAGAAGAACAGAAGGTCAGAATTTTTGTCCTTGTGCTTCTTTACAATTATTTCTTGACACTTATACTTAGGAAAAGACGATATCGCCATTGCTTGCGTTAGGACTTAGGACCATGGTGGTTATAATGTCGTGGTGGTTTTAAGATATAAAGCCGAGTTTATAAAGATCCCATTTTATATTAAGAAATTTGTAAAGTTCTCAATTTTTTTTTGGGAAATTTTATGTTGTACCACCAAATGTTTTCGGTTTTCTATGTTGTACGGCTGTACCCCTACATATTTGAAATTCTATGATGTACCCCTGAACTCAATACATTAGTCTATACCATGAGCTTATTGGTTATCTCTGCTAACGTAGTTTCATAATTGATCAATAATCATCTATTTGTCATTCCAATTACTCCATAACCTACTCATTTACTTATTAGTTCCCCAAATTACCCATTTATCCACCAAATAGTATATGGATCTAACTACAAATCATGAAATCTCCATTATTATTTCAAGCTTCATAATAGAGGTTTCTAATAGTAGTTTGTGCTTACTAAAAGTGATTTGTGATGCTTGTCATAGAGGATGTTGATATGACATTAATGAGTCAGAATAAAAGTCGAAGTACAGTTGTTTGATAAGCGATTAAGTTAATGGAGAGTTGAAGGGGGTCTTGGAGAAATAAGTAAAAAGTTTAGGGGTATAGTGTAGAACTTTGCTCATTCAATTTGAAAACTAACATGGTCGAACTACAAGTAGTGCTAGGACAGTTGTACTAAGTTTGCTCTTCATTAGAAATTTTAGAGTCTAAGATAAAAGGTTTGACACATTTTTTCATGACAGAAAGAGAAGGAGGGTCTTCACAGGCGAATCTTGCAGCTCCAAACTCAGCTTGAGGCAAAACAAGCACTAGAGCTGGAAATCGAGCAGCTCAGAGGGAAGTTAAAAGTTATGAAACATGTAGAAGATGAAGGAGATATGGAGGTTATACAGAAGGTCGATAAAATGCTTAGAGATCTGAGAGACAAGGAGGAAAATTTAGAGGCGGTTGAATCTCTGAACCAAACCCTTATTGTAAAGGAGCGCATGAGCAATGAAGAGCTCCAAGAAGCTCGCAAGGAACTGATTAATGTATGCACTGATCAACTTATTGCATGTACTTATTCCAATTTTTGCATATCATTTGCTCACTTCTAATATAATCGATACAATGGTACATGGATAAAGAGTTTCAAAGAAATGTCAAATCGCGGGCTTATTGGTGTCAAGAGAATGGGAGAACTGGATAGCACTGTTTTTCAAGAAGCATGCAAGAGAAGGTACCCCGAAGATATAGCAGAAGATAAAGCTGCGGAGCTGTGCTCGTTGTGGGACGATTACCTTAGGGATCCGGATTGGCATCCGTTTAAGATGATTGGTGTTGACGAAGACCGTAAGGTATGTCACTGTTGAATTCCGAGATTCTACTCATTCTGAAAACTGGTAATGATAGACTTCTTTTGTTACTTGAGCTATAGAGAATATTTGCATTTTCCAACGGTCCTTTAAAGAATTCAAGGATATTACTTTTGCACCTTTCTAATTGATTAGCATGTTCTTTTTCTATACACCCTCTAACCAAATATAAAGTTCCTACCTCCACGGTACAAGAACTAAGGAAACCGATAACATGGTGGAAAAGGTAAATTGAGGAAATATGGGGCATCAAAAACCATAAATACCACAAATAACAGACAAAAGAGAAAGATTGCTATATTTGATCAGCTGGAAAAGGAAAATAGGAACTGTATTGTTGATCACAAGGAGTATAACTTAGTCTTGAAACTTTCCCTAAATAAAGTTTAAGCTTGTTTTACCCTTGGATATGTGTAAGTATTATGCTTTATTTTTTGTGACTAGAATGAACACATGATGCTTTATTCTGTATTGCTTGGTACAGGAAGTAATAGATGACGGAGATGAGAAACTAAGTGACCTGAGAAGAGAGTGGGGTGATGATGTATACAATGCCGTGAAGAATTCCTTGAGGGAAATTAACGATTACAATCCTAGTGGGAGGTACATAGTTACTGAACTATGGAACAACAGAGAGGGAAGGAAGGCTACGTTACAGGAAGGAGTCTCCTATATTCTTAACAAATGGAAGGAAAACAGGCCCAAAAGAAGCTGACTTGAAGGTTTGGATGATCATATCTAGTTTTTCCTTCTTTTTCAACTAAAATCTGTTGAGGAAATTAGGCTGATCCTCTATAATACGACCAACTATCCGAAAGTGAAATCCACTTTCAACTCACCTAGGAAGAGTGGAAAATGTGCCACATTAGCTATAAAGCCAACGACTTTATTTGCCTCGCAAGAGTAATGAACTGAAAAAGGCTGATCAACTTTGATGTTTGCAATTGCACTAGTTGCTGATGCATTAATCACAGTTTTTTCTATGAGATTATCCAGAAAGAATCTTCAACTCAACACTGACTGGATGATTAACTGAACTCGGAATTTGCCTTTCTGTTTGTGGTGCAGGGAGCAGCATTCGATCAATTGAAAACTAGGGCGTGGAAGTGAAATGATTCCACAGTGTTATTATGTATTGAATAAAATACCATCAATTTATTCCCCGGCCAGATTCAGTCCCCGTATGTTGTGTGTTAGTGGGCTGGATATAAAACCTCTACTGTGGCCGGGTTGGCGTTGGGAGTTGCTAGTTCTAGCAAGATCCTTTAGATTACATGTATTTGGATGTTAGCTTTTCTATATGCTAGTAGTTGGTCAACTTATTGAGTCATTGTCTACTTTTAAGGTCGGTGAAAACTTTTTAGACCCGAAAATGCGGCTGTATTTGATTGTTGGATGCACTGGATGCTCTATTTTCAGAGCTAAAACCTGTATGTATGATTTGAATGCCAATGTACCATTTGAATACAAACTTGAGTTCAACGCAGTCTAACCACGAATTCATTATGTAACAGAAGGATCGCTAATCAATCATGGCTCTGATGCCATGAATTCACAAATTGGGAAGAATTGTGAATAAGATTGATTACATGATTTGGAAAGTCAGCTGCCAAAAAAAAATGATTTGGAAAGTCGGAAAGGAATCGGTTTCTGTCCTGCCCTGTAGCTCAATGTATTTGTAGGCGGAGACCATCTATGTAGTAAATGGGCTAATGGGTGCTAATGAAAATGAGTGATGAAAAGTGAACAATTTTCAATGTTACACACACCTCCATCTGGGTTGGGATATTTCCTGCTTTTGTATTCATTTTCCTAATTTTTTAAAATTTTAATTCGTGGGAGGAATATTATGAAATTAACGTTAGTATCATTTTCTATGTGACCGACCAGTTTATGATTAAATTGGTGGTCATAGCAATGTCAATTGTCAAAAATCATTTAAGAAGAAGGTTAATTACCACTTTGGCATGGTATATACGGTGTAAAACGATATTTAACAAACTCAAATGAAAATGCGCCAATTTCACAAGTGTCTGTTGGACTGTACTAGTGTACTGTCCCGTTCAGTTGCCCACAATTCACAGCATGTCCAACTCTCATCTTCCCCCTTGATCATAATTCACAACATACTAAAAACTTTTCCTGCTTTCACCAGGTAAATCTCTCTCAAATTCTTTCTAATTTCTAAGGGCTATTACTTATAATTTACTTTGGTACCATTTGAATTTCTACATTTTTAATTTATACTGCCCTCTTTCTGGAAGTTTATATGTAAATTATACGATTACCATTTTTTTGTTGGCTCACTTTTATCAAAGTTCGGATTTTTTTGAAAGGAACATGGAAGTATGTAACCAAGTTCGAATTCTTGCATATTAAGTGTTTGAATTTGCTAAATTTCAGGACTTAGTTAGCAAAATGTATGTATGTAACCAAGTTTGAATTCTAGCTTTTAGGTGTTTTATTTTACTAAAGTTTATTTACTCATTCCGTCCCGATCATTTGTCAACTTTTATATTATTTGCGACGGGTATTTTAATCAAAGTAAAAAAAAATGATTGGGATGATGGAGTATATGATTGGTACTAAGTAGCATGTACCCAAGTTGGAATTCTTGCTTCTGAGGGTTTGCATAATTGTATCATGGTAACTTTGTTTTCGGTGTAACTGTTCTAATGCATCAACTCTTATTTAAGACCGTCTTAAGTTAAGACGACTCTCCCACCGTATTAAAATAGACGGTCTTAAGCAAGACAAAGTGGTTCAATGAGGTTATTGATCATATTCCCTGTATTTTGCTTGTTCAATGATCATGTCAACAACTATCTAGTACAAACTGTATTTTTTTCCCTTTTTTGGTAGATTCATGTTATGTGAATCACTTTAGCTGCAAAATTATAAGTAGCTAAATTTTGAAGTTTAAATTTGGGTGAAAAAATCTTGATTATGGTGAAACTTTTCAAATTATTTGATTGAAGACAGTTTTATACTGAAATAGGTTGTAGGATATGTTGTTATTTTTGAGACTGTTGTGATCGAAGGCTACAAATACGGGCATGAGACAGTTTTTCTTAGCAAGGTATCGGAAATGACTGGAAAAAGTCCGGAGGATCGTAACCATGTACCACGCACCCACGTGGCGTAGAACTATAGAAGTAGTCCTATGAATTTTTGCTTGATGATCTCCTGACGAAGATGTTGGCAACTGTTAATTATTTGTACCAAAGAACTCTTTGAAGTGGGGGATGGTTAGTGACATTGTATGAACAGGAATCGCAAGTCTTTATGCAAATGAATGAATTATCGAAAGTTTTCATTCACAACTTATACGTTAATATGAGATGGAATGGAATAATCTCTAAGGTTCTTAAAAAATTCAAGAGTCTAGATGACTTGTAATAAGCTCGCTACTCATACACAATTTGTTGGTTTTGCGATATTTTGATATTGTGTGATCTCTCACTTTATGTCCCACTCCTGTTTTTTGTTTCAATATTAAAGTACATTGTTCTGGATTCTTCAGAGGAATACATCATGGCAGATGACAATCATGAAGAAGTAAATCGCCTGCGTGGTCTTGTGGTAAAACTTGCCAAAGAGATTGACTACAAGAACCATTTACTGATGGAAAAGGAAGGTTTAAGTCTTGAAAAGTTTGCCACAATGAGCTGTTTAATGGAAGAGAAAGATAGACTCCTTGCTGAAAGGTCTGAAGTGATAGGTTCATTGATGGCACAAAAATACAGGCTGCATGAAGCTTATATCGAAGGTGATCGTATCATTAACTTTTTCATTCTCGGTTGTATGATATAACCAGTTTTTTGAAGATGTATATTGTTCAAGTCTTCATCACATCTTGGGTTAAATAATGGAGTTCTATTACTCATTAGCTGTGTGCCTTATTTCTATGGTTAAAAACAACTGGATGCAGTAAAAGTTTTAGTTCTGTTAATTTTCAAAATATTTTCCTTGCTGCAATTTCTGATTAGAGTGACTTGGTGTAATAGTAAGAAAGCTTAATCTTATCGCACCAATGTGTATCGAAATTAGTATATGAGTTTTATTCCCTTGTGTCTTGACACAATCATGAGTTTTTGATGCATATTTTGCAGCGGATATTTGTCATCTGTGTTGATACTGTGACATCTTTTTGAAATTGAAGGAAATTGGTCAATAGGTTGTAGTATTATATCTTGATCGGCTGTCATTTGATGCAATTCTCGACACAATTCTCATTATGGGTCATTCAGAACAACCTCTTTGTATTATTGGCACCAGGGGTATCCGACCACCCTTCCCCGCCTTTTGTTGGAGCCCTTTGTTAATTGAGGTAATGTTGTTTCTCTGAACATCCAGGGATGCAAAATTTTGAAGATGTTAAGCTAGAACTGAAGAAGGCTAGGCATGATTTGGAGGTTGAAAAGAGTAAACAGAATCAATCAACAAGGGAATTGGTGAAATATCAGGCAGGCATTAATGAGGGGCTAGGAGTTGTGACCACCAACTGTCTAAGTATCAGAGACGAAGTGAATGAGCAGTCTGAAGCTATGATTAAGACGACGGAAGACAAACAGAGGCCACTAAAGCAATTGGAAATGGGCACTATTTTGACAGGTGAGAAAGACATGCTTCTTAATGAGAAGCATGCTACCATTGGCAAATTGATGGCACCGGTCCATAGAGACGGATCAGCTGTTAGGAATTTTTTTCGCTCATGTACTTGTACATTACCGAAAGAAAAGTGTGTTTTACTTTTACATAGTAGGGTAGGTGAGTTATTTCACGAGTATGATGTCGCATACTCCTAGACAACTCACTGGTAGACTTAACATAACTGTCCGGACACGAATTGACCTGACCATAAGACTCCAACACAAATTGACTAATTTGAAACAAAACCCTTCATACTTCATAGCTATGATCTGAAAATGATCCGTTTGACCTGACCTGTAACCAGTGACCGAAAATACATGAATTTAAAGAGATCTGTATCCAAAAGGGCTCGATAAAGTGCACCCATTATGACTCAACCCTTAATGACCCGACCCAAACCCAACACAAATGATGTGTTTTTTTACGAGTCAGCGGTTTTAGCAACACATCTCAAAGATATGATAGGGTGCCAATAAATGATACTTCAATATTATTTAGGGTACTACACAGTTTTTTGTAAAATAATTTTTAATATTGATAAGAAGAGTTCATTTAACCCCTGAACATATTTTATTTACGTTTTTGTCGTTTAGAAGTCCCTTGGGGTATATCAGGCAATGCTTGCATTTATCATTGTGTTTTGTTGTTTCACATTTATAATATTTTGTAGGGAAGAGAAAAATTCAGTGCAGGAGGCAACCATTTGAGAAGTTATGTTACTTGTGTACTGAGCCGCCATACAAACTGGAGGAGCTCGAGAAGCAAACCAAGCAACTCCAGGATAGAAATGACAATCTGCGTATCATGATCAAGACAGAAAGTATGGACTATGATTTCGGATCCCCGTCCTATCCAGTGGAGCCACTCAGAAAGAAGTTCAAGGATTCAAAGTCTCAAAATGCTAAGGAGCAAACTAGCTCAGTGATGGAAAAAGGAAAGGTAAATTTCCAAACCATCTACTCCGTAATACAAGCTTTACCAGATTTTTATGCCGGTCATTTTAAGAAGCAACAAGTCTTTTGAGAGATCGTCTCATGGTTTTTAAGTGTGAGACAAATCCATCTGACTAAAAAATCCACCCACTTACCCACAAAAAGAAAACTGAATAAAGTCATAATATCCCATAACCATCCCATTATACGAGTCATTCTTGTGATGATCTCATCAAGATTGCCTTACATGAGAATTTGTGTCTCTGAAGAACTAAAGTGCTATATACAGCCAAGCACTGAAGCGCTAAGCCATGCCTTTCCAAATCATCTCTCTATCATACTCAATGTTTCGGGAAAGATATGAGCCACTGTTCATAGTATATCCTGTTGGAAAAGCTTGAGGACATGATAAAGAACTCATATTATGTTAAAAGTTGCGGTCTTTCTAATTTAAAAGCGAAATTGATCGGTGGGTGCAGGCTACTTGTGGTGAAAGAGATGAAGTTCCGAAGGAGGAGGTGTGAAAATTTGAAAAGGACAAGCATGCTGCGAGTAATAAGGCAATTTCTAAGGTAACATAGTTATAGAGTAGAGAGTTCAAGAAACTTTGTAGAAGTTGAACATCGATGAAAGTTTGCACCAGCATTTCTTCAGAACTTTCGATCTTCAAAATCTTTGTAAGACAGCGTGACTGCGTGAGTTACAGTTTATTAATACATGCATTGCAGAAGTCTATGGCTGATATCACGTATTGCTGAACCATTGTTTTTACGCTTTCAAGTTTAAGAATCGATGGCCAAAAATATTTATTCATCCCATCTTGTCATTAGCCAAAGTATCATCTCAACTGAAAAGGCCAGGCATCTTACAACCTGTAATTTTCTCCTATTCTGCTTCTCTTGTATATCTATTTTCAATGAAGCCAGAGACTCGCTATTCTTTGACCTCGGAACTTGATGGAATAATGTTAAATGAGTCAATAACCGACTGCACTTTATATATTGTGAAGTAGCAGTCTATTAATGCTACTTTTGATGCAACGTTCATTATAGGGTTATCTAAAAACATCTTGTGTAAGGTTGCGTACAATCAACCCCCTTACCTTAACATAAGCGGGAGCCTTTGAGGCTTTGGGTTAATGTTGTTATTTTTAATTATGCCTCTCGTGTGTGTGTGTCAAAATATTTTACGACGCTGTCTTTTGTGAAACCAATCCATTAATCCTATAATTAAATAAGTTGCCGTGAGTTCTCCTATTTATGACAAACTATATGATCCATTATAGATAGCAGTTTTATGGCGTACCATTGCGAGCGTAACAGTAGATCGTCAAGAGTTATTCTTTTTTTTTTACCGCCTTTGTGTTTTGGATTTGGATTGGTCTTACACATGAAACCGTCTCATACAAGACTTGCGTATATAGAGAGCAGTTTGGATAATAGTTCCTTCTCTCGGGAACTGAACAACTGCAGCAGGTCTCTCCGGCCAGATGATCTGACAAAACTGTTCCGAAAATTGATTACAGCCATTCAAATATTGAAAGATCAGTGCCTATAGTCACAAGTGTCCACATCTAGCCTAAGGAGTGTAGAATGAAACCTCGTCACTTACATATTTTCCCAACTGGACTTCATTTTCTGAATTGTCAGTCATTACTCATTACTGTACTGAAAATGCTTTTCTTCAGCCCACTCTTTCTTTCCCTTGTACTATTTCTGTCCTTTTTTTTAAAGCTTTCTTCATGCCATTTAAGTGAACTGACTTAATGTTTCCTGACTTTATAATAAAGTTAAGTGCTATACTTTACAAGCTTTCACTTAATATTTTGCAGTTCATTCTGTATTACAAGCAAGTTTTGAAGATGGCGGACATCGACTGTGAGAATGAGATTAAAAAACTAAGAAGCCTTGTGGTGAGACTTGCAGGGGAGATTGACTACAAAAACCTTTTGTTGATGGAAAAAGATGAAAACAATGCTAATCTCTTGGACAGCTTAACGAAAGAAAAGAGGTTACTGGTTGAGAGATCTTCTACTGTCAGTGTTTTGCTTTCTGAGGTTGCGGAAAAAAATAAATTGATTGATGAGAAATCCGGAGCCATTACTAGGCTGACAGAAGAGAAAGAACTGCTAGTTCACGAGAAAAGCACGGTTATGAATATATTGAACGAAAAGCAACAGAAACTTGATGAAATTTCTGAAGGCATTAGTTTGTTGATAGCTCAGAACTCCGAGAAAGACATTGTGATTGCAGAGAAAGAACAACTGCTTAACGAAATATCAGAATCTCTGAACTTGTTGAAAGTGGAAAAAGAAAAGGTGCGTAGTGAAAAAGATGCTGAGATATGTGCATTGATGGTACAAAATTCAGAGAAAGAGAAGGTTATTGACGAGATTTCTGCTGCTGTTAGAGACCTTATGGCGGAGAAGGATGACTGGGCTGAAGCTTATCTAAAAGGTAAGTAGTTGATTAAAAACTGATTTCCCTTTGTTTAACAATTGAGTTTTGATTATTCTTTATCCTTATTATTTAATTTGCATATTTCTGGGACCATGTTAAGAAATTCAGAAAAAATAAATACACGAGACTGCTTTACATTTGACACTTACCCATGACTCCATAGGCCCTATAGTTAAATGAAGAATCGATAAGGATTTGGTTGATTCATTGTGAGACCGTCTAATAGAAGACTGGCTCCAAGAATTAGCGCACAAATTATCTACTGAACAAGAAAATTTATTGGCCTTAACTTTGATGATATTGATGATATTAGCACGTTCGATAGTCATATCCTGTATATTTCTTTGATGAATGATAATTAACATATTTAATGGAAGTGTGGACTTGCTTAAGCACAGAAGCATTTGAACTGTTCTGCACATCAGTGCATCTGTTGAATGCACTCTCTAGTCTTTACGATGTTTTGTAGAACAGCTTCAGTGACTAACTATATATACTTTCTACACCGTTTGTCAGAGTCTATAAGGATTGAGAATATGAAGCTAGAAATTGGGAAGCTTCAGCGACACATGGAATCTGAAAAGAAAGAACTGGAAATGCTGAAGAAAGAGCATAACAAAACTGTGCAAGAAACTGAACCTGCAGAACCGCTTATGATTCAAGAATCGGAAGAATTGAGAAGTGAGGTTAGGTTACTTAAAAAAGAAGTAGACGAAAAGGAAGAATTACTGCAGAGCATGGAGACGGACAACCGAACTATGATGATCAAAGAGCTCAGAAGTAACCAAGAGCTGCAAGCTGCTCGCAGAGTTGCTGTTGAAGTATTGTTCTTACAATCACTCACTTCATTAAAGCTCAATTTGGTTTGATTGAAAATATTTTCAGGAGAAAACAAGTTTCAATGGAAAATGATTTTGAAGAAAACAGTCTTCCATTTTTTTGTGTCTTTTTTTTATTTGTACAAAGCATACATGCATTAATTTATGCCTAATTTTGAATCTTCCGTCTTTGTACAGAGCTTTCAGACCATCCAGAGACCACGAGCGAATATTGGGATCAAAAGAGTTGGGGAAATCTGCCAAAAAGCTTTCAGAGATGCATGTTGCAAGAGGTTTCAGGACGGGAAGTGGGACGATGAATTCGGACACTGGGAAGAGAAGTCTATGGAATTATGCTCCTTGTGGCAAAACAAAATAAGTGACCCTGGGTGGCAACCCTTGAAGCATGAAGACGTCAATGGCAAACTAACTGTATTTTGCTTAAAATCTTGCAATCACCTCTTTTAGACTATTTACGCATGTCGTTCTAATTGCAATCACCGCTTTTAAACTATTTACGCCTCCAATATTATTGCATTATGATACTAATATTTTCTGTGTGATGTATCCTATACAGGAGGTGATAGATGAAAATGATCAAACCCTGGAAGAGCTGAGGGAAGAATGGGGAGATGAAGCCTACAAAAGCGTAGTTGAGGCATTGCTAGGACTGAACGAATACAATGCAAGTGGGAGGTATCCTGTTTCCGAGGTTTGGAACTATAAAGAGAACAGAAGAGCCACTCTAGGAGAGGTGATACAGTATGTGATCAAGCAGTGGAAAATTCACAAGAAAAAATGAGGTGCAAGAATCCTGATTAGGTTTCCATTTCGATGGAGCTAATGTTTTATAGTCTAGTTCAGCTTTTGCATATCATGGAATAAATCAAAGTAGCTTGTGCGACTGACTGCACGCACTTCTTTCCTAGTGAAGTAAGAGTGTTTCGTGTAATTCTCAGCGCATCATGAGTCATTCGTGAATACTTAGACAAGATTGCGTATATGGGTGAGAACCATTGAGGCAATGTTGTTATTATATGAATCCTTAGTAGACTACTTTCCCAGTTGCCTGGCTATATATATATATATATATATATATATATATATATATATATATATATATATATATATATATATATATTATTACTCCGTTTGTAATGTGAGTTTGTCTGTGTAATTCTCAAGTTTCAATCTTTCAATCTTAGGACACGTTAACATATGTAATTGCATCGTTTTATTGTTACCAAAAAAAATTAAAAAAATAAAATAAATAAATAGGACGAATATAGGAGGCTTCACAAAATCTTAAATGTGACCAACCTTTATTGGCCACCTTCATTTCATTCCTTGACTATATTTCCCTTAAATTAACTATATAAAAAAACAAATAAGAACAAGATAATTGAAAAGGCAAAAACACCCCCGATATCCTCCCTCCCACTATCCTCAAGCCAAGGGAACCAAAAACAGTTAAAAACAGAGACAACATAAGGGGTCTATTTGGTAATTGATGACTACGTAAGTTTAACTTAAACCCTAAAGTTCTTGCCAATGAAGGTTTGTCCAAATTGCCAATTGGCTGGGGCGACGTTCCAAGAAGTTAAAGTGCGTCCGTCACTGCCTGTGACCCTAAACGAGAGTGCTTGACCAATCAGAACCGCGTTCGACTGCCAGTTTTGACCCCAATTACGGCTCATGCTTGTCCATTGTGACTTCGAACCTTTGACGTTTACCATATCAATGTCACCCGCACCTGCTACGTTAGTGATCAAAACCAGATTAAAGTAACGGAAGCCGTTGATTGTGAATCTGATACCACCTTGCTTTCTACATGGGACCCTGCATAATACACAATTAATTTGCTCAACTTATGTACTTACGTGATTACGTGAATACAAATTCTCATTTAAAACGGGTCAAGTATCATACCATTTGTATAGATAAGGTAAATATATTGGTTTTTTCTATGTGATTTTATATACACAAGTACTGTAATAAGGGAGATTTACTGGTACGTAAAATTACAAAGATCATGTCATTTTTCAAGCTCTTAAACATAGAATAGTTTTATAGTACCATACTTTATTAAGCATATGATACCATTGTTATATTAACCTTGTCATATTAACATTTTTGAATTTTGAGTGGGAATTAAGCATTGAATTTGTACTATACCTTATCTTTCATCATCATCATTATTCATTAGTACTATCTAATTATGGGATGATACCATATATATAGGGTACGGACTTCAGTATAATGGAGGACACGTTTAAATTTGTCTATATTCTAGGACAGGCTAAAAATTAATGTCATATAGTAACAAGAGACAAGGCATTAAGTCATTAACATAAACCTATTAATTTGGGAAATGCCAAACAAAATTAGGAACTTTAAGAGAAAAGGAAGGACAAGAATGAAAAAAGAGACGTTCTCGGGTTGTATCAAAATTAAATCATATTGTATAAGTTGTAAGTCTCGCATATAAAACCTTGTTTTCTATATGACTATATGTAGGGATATCGTGATCAATTCAATAGAACGATAACATTGCTTGAGTAAATTTTGAAAAGACCGAAAACTGCACAAAAATGTCTGATGAAAACACAAATTTGTTGCACAAAGATACATACATTCTCTAAGTGTGAGATTTAATTACGGAGTAACTTATTAGGAATTGGGGAGCCCAAACAATTTTGTCACTTATGCCAACCGCGTTTACTTTGTTTCATCTTGGATTGGACATGATATTATCGTAAGTTAGCTTTTAAAGAGATTGTCACCATTAATATTATTTGAGATCACACCTATAACACACTGCAAAATAAAATTAAATAAAAAGATATCATAAGAATTGATCGACAACAAAAAAAAGACAATTCTCCATTAAGTCATTGGTAAAGTTAATGCAACATCAACAATAAAATCAGCCGTATTTACTATTTATATTCATTTTATACACTGACACTATACTTAAATTACAAATTTATTCAAAAATAAATGATCATTTCATTTAAATCGAGCATTTATTTACAAATGTCACGCACTAATTGGCCAATTTATTACGGTAGATTAAATGATATCCTTGATCACGTTCCAAAGGCCTGAAGAAGCTAAATTCTCGTAAGACATTTTCACGACTTTTACAAATTCTAGAATAATACGGTCCAATTTTATAAAAAATATGCTCATTTAGTGCTAATAAATGAGTTTTTTTTATATAATGGGATCATCTCACGATATAAAACCGTCTCACACAGAAGTTATTGTTAGCCATATGCAGGGTAAATAAGGCAGTCTCTCAAAAGTATTGTTATTTCAAAAAAACAGCTGATAAATGGCAAAAGAACTCGAAAATAGAAAACAGAGCAAAATAAAAAAAAAACAGAGATAGTTGGTCATACCGGCGAAAAGCAACAGGGACAATGCCAGCACGATACTCAGCGATCTTAAGAAAGATTGGCATAGCAAGGTCGAAATGGGAGCGGGGAGGGTTACACCACCCACCATTATCGCTAGGCAAGGCGTAGTTAGGCGGGCAGAAATTGGTGGCAGTAATGAAGATTGACGGACTGCCTGGATGACACCAACGCGGATCATTTGCGCACTTGAGCTCAAAGCAGGCTCCGCAACTCTTCCCGCTGTTGAACAGGGCAGTGCTCAATGCGGCTGTGTTAACCCCGTACCCTTGGCTGTACAAGTTTCCGTATCCACATGCTCCCCCTACATACACCAACATCCAAATAGTACCTTAAATTTGGTTCAATACTCGTAAGAATGTTACTCCGTATTAGTTATATATGGTTTCTAGTCGTCCGTACACTCTGGTTTGGAATGTCTTAATTGTTGCGAAGAGATTAATTAACGTGTACGGGCCACTAGAAATCATGATTAAGACATTCCAAACCGAACGTATAGAAATGTGAATAAGGGAAGTAAGAAGGTACCCATGGTTCCAGAGGCATCAGAGCCGCCATAGAAAGTGGCATGGGCGCTTTGCCAAGCACCTCCAGTATAGACGGTCGGGTTTGTAGCGTAAATAAGAGAGAAAAGAGAAGAAATAAAGAGAGTTATAAGAAGGATAATGGTAACCATTGATAAGAGTGGGAGTAAGGTGTGGGAGTGGTAAAGGAAGTATAGAGTTGAAGGTATGAGATGGTGGGAACAAGGGATAGGCAGAGTAGTATTTATAAGGGGGGGGGGGGGGGGATTAGAGTTGATTTTCTACTCATAATTAATGCGGTTTGGTCACTCTACTCTTTGTTCAAGTTCGAGGGTGTGATTAATTTTCTTTGGATTTTTGTTTTTGTTAGCTTATTTGTTTCAACATTTTTTAATTAGATACAGGATAAATTTAAGAAAATAAAGTTGCGTTATCTATAATTAGATGGTATAGAGTTTTAATAGGATGATATTGAGTTTTAGTACCATTATCTCATATTCCTATTATTATCTTTTACCACTCCTTTTCATTAACATGACGGCATCGCATGAGTTATGAAAAACAAATATGATAACATAATACTTTTAAAAATAAGTTATTTGTATGCATATAGTCAAAACCTAATTTGGCAAAAAATTGACCATGTACTATAAAAAATTGGCAAACCAAAAATTTATATAATTGAACTGTTAATTTTAAAAATGGACATTAATCTAATTGTTATTAGTATATTGTACTATGTAGGCAGTAAACAAAATTATTGCTAGATAATTTAAATTTCAAATTAAAGGAGAATGATCGCGTATATTGTATTAGCAAAATTTATTCCTTAAATTAATACTTCATAATCAACATTCACATTGCGAATTTTGCATGTAGAGTATTTTACGCGGTGCTAATTAAATTAATATTCGCTTCATTTCATTTGAATTTTTAAACTTGCAGAATATGAGATATAGTTATATAGTTTGTAAATTGTAGTGAATATAGTAACTTGAGCGAGTAATATAGTGAATAGTAAAAAATGAAGGTATCTTAAAGGGTAATTTAAGGTAGATGAAGAATAATTATACTCAATTAGTTGTTGGTAAGCTACTTATTAAGATTCCGAAAACCATACTCTTACGATTTGTCGGGCTAAGATTAAAATCAAGGGTAAATTTGGAATAGAAAGCATAAAAGTGAGAGAGGTTATAGACTCACTCTAGTAGTATAGTACTATAGTGGGGTGGGACTTCAGACTTGGCACGAAAATGGAAGACCGTGGCTATTAAGTCACTACAAGGGGTTGATAGCCAAATACGATTCCCGCTTTGCTTCACCTACAAGTTGTCTGGTATGGTAATCCAAGTTTCAAACTTTCGTTTTACACAAAATTCTGGTATGGTAACCTTATACTCCCTCCTATCCGCTATTTTCTTCCCTATTTCCTAAAACGGATTATTCAGGTTTTCTTCTCCTTTCTATTTTTGGTAACAATTTACTCTTATTTTATTCATCCCTCTCTCCTATCACAAACCTCACCCAACACTTTTACTCTTATTTTATTCATTCCTCTCTCTTATCACCAAACCCCACCAACTTTTTTACTCTTATTTTATTCCTACCTCTCTACAATCCCCCAACCCCACATTTTCTTTTATCAATATAATACTCCCTCCCTTAATCTTCGTGCCCACTTGAAAGGGGAAGAAGATAGTGGATGGGAGGGAGTACAAGTATATTTAAACGTGATTTTTGTTTTACACTAAAATCATCTTATTTAAAGTTACTTCCTCCATCTCAATCAGGATTTGTGACTTTTATAAAGTAAAGCGTCTCCCTTGTGACGAGTCGGTATTTGTGACGGGTAATGCCACTCACAAAACGAATAAAGCAAAAGGTGGGGGCACCCCTCCACTTGCTTTCCTCTCTCCTCTCATGGGTCATTTGTGAGTTAAAGTGGTACCCGTCTTCTCAAAGTGACGGATACCTTCCGTCACAAATGAGAATTGCCCTTTATAAAGTAACTCAACTATATTTACAGCTAACTTAATTACTTACTTTTGTCGGTATATTCGTGAAAATTTCGGTACCTTTATAGAGGAGTTTAACAAAAACAATACACATGCACTCTAATTCTCAATTATTTGTTTGCTTTTTTTATTCTTTTTAAATTATATTTTAATTAAAGGCAAATCAATACTTAAGAGTTGAGACGGAAGGAGTATGATTGTACATTCAAGTGGTTGGAGGATCCATAAATTTGTGAAACAGTTTCAAATTAAATTATTATGTCCATGTAAATCACTCGAGCTCCATAAATATAATAAAGTATTTTAATTAAAGGCAAACCCGAATATTTATAGTTCTAACTGACATTATATCTAAATAACTTGATACTAACCGACTCTAAAATGATCTAAACTCAAATGATCCATCCAATCCGATTTGACCAAAAATTTTACAAATATAAATTGACTCGGTCCAAACTAACTCGACCCAAAATCGACGTGATTGACCGCTCATCCCGGTCCCTCGCCCATCCCCACCGGCCACCGCCCACTATCTACACACCACCCCTGTCTCCCTTGCCCTCCCAACCCCTGCCTCTACAACCCATGCCCCATCTAAATTGGACACTATATCCTGCTTGATAGGCGTAGCCCGAACCCATTTGTGAATCTAACACCTTCCCCTTCCTCTTACTTTGTCGACCATGCTCTCTCGCCCTAGCTTCACGACTGGTCGACTTCCACACCCTTGTTGACCCCCAAACAACCCTAACCACCTATTCCTAATAAAACCCTAATTATAATCCTAAATTTATTTGTATTTAATTAGTTTGATAAAAAAATATACTTCCGTTGTCATAAATAATTTTTAATCTTATATTTTAAATGATATTGAGAGAGAATTGAGTTTTGAGTGTCGGAAATGTGGGAGTGATTTATATAGTAAAAAAAACAGAGAGATTAACCGACATAATAAAGTGAATCTGAAATTTTTTTCCCAATGGCTAGAACAGAGTTGACCAAAACATACTTCATATTTGCCCCTTGTTCAACCAGCTTTTCATTCTTCTTGGTACATTATTTATCCTGTTGTATTTTGGGACGAATCTTGGAGGTGAAATCATTTTCGTAACCTAAACTATGAACTTTGCATGTTTAGGGTTCCAAAGTGCGTAACCGGTAACCTTATAAATCTTATCAAAGCTTCCCTTTTGAATTTTGAGGGATGAAAAACTAGAGATATCGTGCTACTTAGACAAATAGTAACCTTCAAAATTGACCATGTATACAATATGTAGTACCCAATTATTCCTGCATCTATCGGCCCATGTTGTGCCGTGCATTTTACCGCACACTTCCTATTCTCATCTTGAGGTGTTGGAGGCAATATTCTCGGAATATTGCGATACTATTAGTTGGCACAAAATCAGCACATATGCATATTATTAGGGTGTAAATCCTGTATTTTAGGAATAGATATTGTGTAAATAACGGAAACAATTGCCTCCAACATGAGGCCTTGGGGGAGACTTTGATTGGTAAACACTGCGGCATTTTAGCGATCTCATCATAAAAGCCTACCATTTTAACATATGCGGTCATGTTTTAGATAGTTAGGTCTGTTTTATATCAATATTACTATAAAATCGCATACAAAAGACTAGTTGCTAAAGAAACGAATTATTGACTCTAATTTCAAGAATATTGGACCATGAGACTAGTTGTTGAGCGTCATGCAAAATTCTATTTAGCTGATAAGGTAGTTAATTTCTTCGAGAATTAAATATTTATAACAAAGCTATATGATACGCATCCAAATTAAAGCCATGTACTTATTTCTTTATTTGTCTTGCAATAACTTGTAAAATATTATTGCGAAATTTGTAACAATACTCATTTTATATGTTGAGTTGGCTAAGAAATAATCTAAAACACACTTTATTATGATTATGATTCCTTTGAAAGGAGGTAGGATGTTGAGTAGGCTAAGAAAGAATACGTTAATAAGGGTAAAAACAGTTGGAATTGTAGTTGGTACATAGAGTGGAAGAGCTCTAAAACAAGACAAGTGTCCAAATATAATGTGATCAACCAAATCTAAGGAAATCATATGACTCATCAAATCAAATAATAATAAGGTTATATAAGAAGATGTTATTTCAACTACATATTGCCACCCTCTTTACTTGTATCATCTTCTACCAACAATCCTTAACCTTAACTACTTTCCTTATCTTCCAGGCATTTAGGAACTATTTTTTTTAGAGTATTATTTAGACTGCAAACATGTGAAGTTCCTACCAAACTACATTGCAACACCTATTTCTCGTATAGATTGTTCTAAGTTCTAACCTCAATAACTCGCCTCTTCCCTTTTTAGTTGTCATTTTATTTGTCAACTCCTTTGACTTTCTTTACTTGTTTATAGTTTAACTATAACTTGTTGACTCGGAGATTAGTCTTTAAAAAAAATGTGGTTCTTTAATTGCTTAGGTTGGTGTATCAATATATGAATGATTAAATTAATTATCAAATGCATTCTTAAAACTAATAATGATGCTAAAAAAGACTTAATTAATGGACACATTCGTTCCATCCAGACTCAAAAACCCAAAATGACTTCATTAATAGAAATAACTACATATTTGGCCACTCACAATAGGGATCACTACCACAAGTCATAAAGTACGACCATATCTCTATAAATATCACACTATTCACCTTGAACAACATAATCAATCAAGAATTCACAACCGTAACGATAAATATTTGTAACACCCTCATTTATCTAAAAGCTTTAACTAGCCTAAATAAATGAGATTGTTACCATCTCGGAATGACCGGGTAGTGAATAAAAGACTTTAGCAAACTAAGGCAATTTAGTTAAATTAAACTCAAATGTCTTTTACAATTTTATTTTTTAAAACAAATACAAATACAACTCGCAGCGGAAAATGAAAACGTCAAAACTATAATTAAATAAACTAGTGATTTAAATCTAAGCCGTCAATCCAAGCTCCTCGCACCTCCCAAGCTCCTAGCATGCTAGTCTCAAGCACCTGCAAGTCTGCTCCCCATTAATGGTTCATCACAGGTGTTCACGAATACACTGTCAACCTCGCGGTTGAGTAGGATAAAATACATCACAATAATAAAGCAACAATAAATCTCACAACAGTCAACATGTCACTTCTCAATATCAATTGTCCACGTTATCCACCAGAGACTAAGTCTAGGGCCTTCCAATCATTTACCCACATGATCCACCAGAGACTAAGCCTAGGGCAGTCCAATATCTCATACACATTATCCACCAGCGACATGGTCTGCAGAACCAGCCTGGGGACGTCCAATACTCACAATTCCAAATCTCAACACAATACATACAATACTTACATACTCAATTCAATCCAGCAACAATGTCTCAACTCAGCAATGATATCTCAAATTAACAATAATAACTCAAATCAATATTATAATCCATCTCATGAAAATATATCAAATCTCAACAACGGAGTTATCAACCATTATCATATCTCATGCTCAAGCCAATTCAAATAGATACAGTTAGAGTGAATAGATTATCCTACCTTTTAGCAAATACTCCCAATTAGCAAATTCCAGCAAGATAGATTATCCTTCAATAACTAAAACATGCACTTCATCAAAGGGAACAAAGCGGGTAACCATCAAAACCAAAAGCTTAATCATCCTCTTAATACTAAAAGAATAAAGAAATCTACGTTTTTTCCCGCCTAAATGTAACCCAGAAATTGCTATAATTAACTAAGATATTATTGCTATAATTAACTAAGAATTAACAAAGATGTTATTGCTATAATTAACTAAAATGTTATCTAAAATATTATTGGTATAATTAACTAAGAATTAAAAATTACACATTACATAACTTTATGTAAATTTGTTAATTTTGATTCACTCTATATAAGACCACACTATAAAGTACCGTGCTATAGCACGGGTTCTAACCTAGTTTGGCAATCAACAAAATATATATATTCGATTAAACATAGGGTCAACACTTTGCTACTATTTTCTTTTTCTTTTTTTTTTTCTCGAAAAGAATTTGAATGTCCATAACTCTAAATTACAAGTTCATAAGCTGAAATTTGTTTTCCAAACCAAATATCCGGAAAAGTCTGTGAATTTGAGAAATATAAAATTATATCACTGTTCGAAATCATAGTCGAGAGGTGCGGTCGATCAAGTTTATTCAGGCAAAATACTTTAATTGATCATAATTTATAACACATAACTGCGAGTTTGAAAATAATAATTTTTTTTTTTCAAATTGAAAATCACATAAAGAAAATAATCTCGAGACTAAAATTTCCCCTTTTTAATCTCTATGAAAAATTATGGATAGTTAAAAGTTTTTCTTGAGAAAAAATGGTACAATTGTACAACATATCTTGCAAACGAGTTAATCACGTCAAATCAGTTTCGGCTAGGTCATTTTCGGGTTTAACATAATTCAGATCGGATCGAGTCGGGTTAATTCGAGTTCTGGTCATTTTCAAGCCTATTATTATCAAATTATTTAGGTACAATAATGGATTGGATGCAACAATAATTATTTGTGTCAGGTCATATTGATCGAGTCAATCTCGGTCCTTCATTTCCGATCATTTTAGCACGACAAGAGATTGACACGCCCAACACGGCACAACATGTTGTGGGCTGTGTATGGGCCGAAGTTTAAGAAAAAGACCGTGTCTAGCCCAGACACGACACGCCCAAAATACAAAGAAAGAAGGCTTAAGTAGAGGAATTGTTTAAAAACGCTCAAACACGACACGTGCAACACGCCGTGAGCCGTGAGCCACATTTCATTTCACCGGCACGACACAACACGGCACGAAACCCACATTCGTTGGCAAAATTATCCCTACTTGGGGGACAATTTTTTTGCCGGGTTTACGTAAAATTGGAAAAATAGGGGAAAAAATACACAAATTATAAGGCAATTTGATTGGGAAGTTGGGAACAAAGTAGAATAAGTTTGGAAAAGAAGAATGAGCGGAGCGCCAGACTTCTTCTACAGAGAAGCTCAACGCCTTCGTTATGTCGCTCGTTCTGCCTTTAAGGTTCGTTATGTTGTTATTGTCGTACTATACACTACCAGTATATAGTATTCTATTTCTATACCTTAAGTTTCTGATGATTTTTTTATTGTAAAAAACAGTTGTTACAATTACAAGAGAAATACAAGTTGATTAAACAAGGTTCTTCAGTGCTTGATCTTGGTTGTGCCCCTGGTGCCTGGCTCCAGGTTTACCTTTTGCTCTTGTCTTTCCTTTCTTTCTTTGAGGCATTTCGTCGAACAACTGGTGGGTGCTCATCTTTTTGTGTTATAGGTAGCATGTCAGAGCTTGGGTCCGATACAAAATGGTGGACTTGTGGTGGGTATTGATCTTAAGGTAAGATTAGCTTCTGGACTCTCTACATTGTATGGGATACAATTCGGATAATTTTTGGTTTTATAATCTAGGGGTAAGGTTACCCTGCTAATTAATACTCGCATATGTTTACATACTTTACAAGCTTGAGGTATTTCTGTAGCCTGGCCAAATATGTTTCACTAATCTCTTATGCCACCGTCTTACCGTAAGGTTTAGTTAGGTGTAGTAGTTTTGAGGATAGAAACAATGAAATTTCAAATGAGCACGGTTTAAGATTTTGTAACAAATTATTTCGAAAAAGGCCAAACATTTGAATGATTATGATATAAAACCTCGCCCTTTTATTGGAGTTGTGGATGTACTGAATTTTCATTGTATCTGAAATTGCAGAAGGTGAAGGTTCCTTCTGATTATTGTGATCGTAGAGTTCAAACAGTTTGTGCAGATGTTCTAAGTCTTCCTAGAGACCATATAAGGGCACTTTCTCCCAAGGTAATGTCAAGTTATTTTCTTCATTACAAATTGTTAATCTGTTCAGTTTGCGTCAATCAATCTTTTATCAAGTTTGAACATGTAATGAATAATTTGCATAACATTCGGTGTTTAGAGAGTTAAGAGTACTTTTGCGGTCTGTAAAAGTCTACTAAACAGATGCATGGCTGTATGATGCGAATAAGAGCAAGAACTTAATCACTAATTAATCTCTACTAATCTTCTCAATGTGCATAAGATTTGGGATTAGGCACGCCTCTTTTTTTGTGTAATCTACTTATCGACGTCACAATGTGGTGTGTTGTACACTTATACTCCCTCTGGTTTTTATATATGCTCAGTAGGTTATCATTATATTTCAATGTGCATAAGATTTTTAAGATTAGACATGCCTCAAAATGTTGATTAAACTTTTAGCTCTGTAGTACAAGCTATCATAGAGCTAGACCTCAAACAACACTATTTTTTGGAGATGTTAATGTCTTTTTTTCCGGATTTCCTGATACAGAAGGCATTTACAGTCATTCTATCAGACATGTGCCCCCCAGTATCTGGAATCAAAAATAAAGATGCTGCTCTATCCGCTGAACTAGGGATGCGAGCCCTTGACCTAGCAGTTGGAAGGTCAGTTCTAGGCCAAAATGTTTCGGACTCTGAAAAGGAAACTGATGAGTCTGCGAAAACTCAAGATGATGATGGCATATTGGCCCCTGGGGGAAACCTTGTCATCAAGCTCTTAGAGAGTGAAAATAGGCAAGGTTTGTAATTCTATTCAGAGGACTGCGAAAATATGAGGCGGTTTGTGTGTTCCACCCAAAACACTTGTTTTTCACTATCTATGTGGTTAGTGGTACTGGGTATATCATACGACATACTTAAGATAGTCACGTTTATGTTTTTTTGCCTAGAGAACTGCTTGCTGTAACAACTTACATAATTACTCTATGGTGGCAGAATTTAATCAAATGTGCAAACCACTCTTCAAGAAGGCGTCATGGTTGAGACCGAAAGCTACACGGCCATCTTCCAGAGAAATATATCTCATATGTCAAGGTCTGCGTGCTTGAATCTATTGCCAGCATGATCCTTTTTAGCTTACTGGTAACATGCCTGGCTGCCTGTAGTTGATCCCGATTGAAGGCAGTTAAAGAAGGCATCGCGATTAGGCTTTCAAAATGATTTACATAGTTTTAACAGATGTTCTCGAGGAATTCCGTTGTAAAGTGTATTTTGAAGCTACCTTCAATTTACAATGTTACAACTTGTGATATTCTTACCTGACCAACTTGTGACATCAGTTGAGTATGAGGTGAGTCTTACGGATAATGTATAAAGTTTGAGATGAGTCTGGGGTGAGTCTGAACAATAAAATAATAATAAAAGTTAGTGGAAAATTGATGTGGCAGTCTTAAGACTTTGGTAAGTCTCACTAATAATCTTACCCTTAGGTGTCCGTGTCATCCAAGGCCTTACATAAGTTACATTTAGCTAGTTATTTTTTCATCGTTTTTTGTTTATATTTAACATAATGTTATCTTTAACCCAAAATTAACCAATCACTTCTAATAACAGGTCCAAATTAACGAGTCTTAACCTTAAAAAAGGGCCGGCTTGGATTTTCATGTTATATTACGATTATCACGTATCCACATTCTATTCATAATAAATTCAATGAGATTGTGGCATGACTAAATAAGCTTTAGCAAGAAAATAACTAGGGCTGACAATGAGACGAGCTCGGCTTGATAACTTAACGAATCAAGCCTAGTAAGCGTTGACTCGGATCGAAAAGTTCACGTACAACTTGAACTTATGTGATATAATAATATTTTTCTCTTATTTTTTTAAAATATATTTCATGATTATAACTTTTGACAACCATGAAAAATGTTTTCAATGTTTTTGTTGATTTGCCCGATATTTTTATATCTACCAATTCGTGTTATTGAAACTATCAAAAGAAAAAAAGGGTTAGCTTAACAATTATATATATGCTCGCGTTGAGCTCAAACAGTTCAAGCTCAGGTTAAAGCTCGTGAGTATGGTAACGAGCTCAGTTTTTCCAAGCTCGGTTAAGTTAGAGATTGGCTTGAACTCGAATTTTGTTTCACGAGCACAAGTCGAGCAAGGCCAAACTCGAATAAATGTATTTTTAGTTGATTGTCAATGAGAAATCCCCTTTTTATTGTCAAAATTTGATTTTTGATGAAAGTTTCTTGGACTAATTTTATAAATTTTGTGAAAAGTACGTGGCTTGAACAAAAATTTCACTCCCTTTGTTCTAATATTGTAGTATAGATCCCGTACTATAGTACGATATTTGTAAAAAGGTTTGTGTTAGAGAAAGTTGTCATTAAACATTTTTACATTTAATAAATCTACTATTATAAAGTTTTGTATTAAGACAAATTATGAATCACCTATTATAGTTAAGAATTCATTTTTTGTGTGTTTTATGAAATTTGACCTACATGGAGTTATATAAAAGGTATTTTAAATGCCTGGTATTTTTTAGGAAGTTGATTTGAAAAACAATATTTAGAAATTGATTTAAAATTTTTAACAAATTATACCTCTATGTTTCTTGATTTTTAAGATAATAATTTTTTTTAATAAATGAAATCAAATCAGCGAGAAAGATTTTGTAAGAATAACACTTAGTGAAATTTTTTAGCGAGATTTTTGCCAATTAATGAAACCAAATTAATAAACTAAATTAACAGTAGATCCACTTACTTCATTAGTTTGAATTTGTCAGGAGTAATAATAACATTGAGCGAGAAATTTTAAGTAGTGTTCATCTTTTAATATATAGGAGATTATTGATTTATTTTTTCTTTGAGGACCAATTGAAAATGATCCTATCAAATGTACGGGAAGTTTAAGGGAAATATTGTGCATTGTGCATTTAATTTCAATTAATGTTTTTTTTTTGTTCAAAATAGATTGACTACAATATATTTTTGCTAAAAATAAAAGAGGTTTAATTTAATTAGGTTAGTGTTTTTTTGCTCAAAATAGATTGACTACAAAATATTATTGCTGAAAATAGAAGAGTATATTTATTAATTGACTTCAATATATTATTGTTGAAAATAGAATAGGATATTTTTGCGCAAGGAATCAATTGAGCGGGACCACCCTAAACTTGTTAATCTTTTAGTATATAGGGGATGCGTATCCCGAATTAAAATATACGTCACAAAAAATAAAGATGTGAACAAATAATTGAAAATGAAAAAGTAGTTTTTAAGGCATAAATGTTTTGGCAAAGTTATACAAAACTCGTATAACCAATTCTGTAGCGTAAAAAATTAAAAAATTTAGTCCATGACCCACCGCCCACTATAACCAATTGGATGGTCCATATTCCATTCCGTAGATAGAATTAGAATACATACATACATACGCCCAAAATTCAAACCCTAGAAAGTTTGGCGCCCAAAATTCCCCGCTAAATTTGATTCTTCCGCCAGAAGATTGCAGCTATTAATAATATATATGAGTATATCACATCACTGATCACTCTCCCCAACATTTTCACATTTTATCCCTATTTTCTTTATTTTAATAAACCGCCCACTACACACAGTACACCCCCAGCTTCCTCAACAAGCCATTTTCCAACTTCCCCCCATTTCCCCCCCCCCCCATTTTCCCCCATTCAAATAATTTCTATTTATATATCCTTTACCTCTTCAATTCACTCCATCTATTTTCCCAATTTCACTAGCTAGCTAGCCGGCCATATATATGGAGAACAAGGAGAATATTGGTGTTGAGTACGAGTCGGGTTGTTGTACGCCGAGACACGGTGGAGCTAGAGTTGCTGCTGTTGTTTGTCCTCCTGCGCCTAGAAAGAAGAGAGTTTATGCAATTCAACCTGTTGTTCCTCCACAAGGGGGATATTTTAAGCCCCCGGATCTTGAGTCGATTTTTACTCCGTTGCGAGTTAAGTCGGAGACGATTGGGAATCGACAGTTAGCAACAATGTGAAGGAAGGTTGTAGTTTTGGGTTTTGATTGATATAGGGGTCATTTTTGTAAGGAGTTTAGGGTTAGTATTTTGTTTGATTTATTAATTAGTAGCTTATAATTAGGATTATTCTTATAGTTTGGTTAGTTTTTGGGAGTTACTAGCTAGTAGATTAGTTTAATTTGTTAGTTGATATGGATTGTATGTAGTAATAATGGTACCATATTAGTAGCGTATATGTTTAATGTTTAGATTATATGTTTGTAAGTTGTAAATTTATTTCATTTGTGTGAAACCATAATTGTTATAAAGCTGTTTTTCTTGAATTTGTATAATTTCTCTTTCAATTGCTCTCAGTATCAAGTCTTTTTAGGTTATTTATGAACCCTATGAGGTAGTTCTGAAATGGAAGTTTTGAGTACTCTTCATATTATTTGCATCACCACTGGACAAAGCTATTAAATCTGCTTAGGATTGAGAGATTTTGATGGAAAAGAAGGGAGGGAAAGTAGGGGATAACAAATGCGGGTATGCTTAGGATTGAGAGATTTAGAGGGAAAAGAAAGGGAGGAAAAGTAGGGGATAGCAAATGAGGGTGGAAGGAAGTGGAGGGGGAGAGATTTGGAGGGATCCAATTTCCTTCCTCTAAGCCTAATCAAAATCTCCCCATAATAGATAAAATTTGGAGGGAAATTGTATCCAAACACCCACACTTCATTCCCCCTTCCCTTCCCTTCTCTCCCTTTCCCTTCCCTCCTTCCCCCTCCCCTTCCTTTCCCTCCACTTTTGTTGTTCCATGCAGATACACAGCAACAATTACTTTATTGTTTTGTGCTAATGTAATCAAGGTTAAATCGTCGATTACTACTTTATTTTCTTTTGGTATGTTTGGCAACTTAGAAATTGTAATTGAATTTTGTATTTGAGATATTTTAACCATCTTGTGATTTTTAAAAAGTAAACTTTATAAAACGGTTTTATATAAGAATTGTTGCTAATCTTAATACATTATGGTTGACCATATTAGGTTTCTCATCAAATATATTTTAGTTTTTATTAAAAAATATTGTATGCCGAGTGTAAATGTCTTCCATTCAACTCCACTCTATCAATTTCCATTTTGTTCATTATTCACGAGTGAGCATTCAATTTTAATTTTCTCTCAATACGTAAGTGAAAATATATTCATATGAGATTTTGTTTGGTTCATCTTTACGAGTACATTAAAAATATACAACTTTTATAATTTTTGTAAATACGTAGCTAACAGTATTTAACATGTAAAACACGTGTTGATAAACGTGAAAAAGTAAAGTAGTAAAGTAAAGTTGAATGAAGGAAGTGTTGATTAATAGTATATAGGTACAATGTACTACTTATATGGGTATACGATATATAATTCAAACAATGCGTGAGCAAAATTGTACAAGTATACAACGAAGAAAGGCCAAGAAGCTTTGTCTATCTACTCTATACTAAATTATCGAGTACAAGGTAGTAAGGTACACAACCACCACATGCGTCATTTTTAACCACCCGAAAGACTTGGTTCTAACCCAATTCTGATCAGTAGTCTTACCACATACTCTATCCCAATTCCGATCCACAACCCGTATAATTTGACTCGTATTCCGACCCATTCATACGAACCAAAGTCGGCGATCCACTCATATGATCCAAAGCCGCCGACCCGTTTGACAAGCCTTCCTAGAATGTGAATATGTGATGGTGACGATCTTTTCCCCAAATCTAATTGGGTGGACATTGGACAATGATCATCAAAAATTACAGAAAAGCAAAACAAGCGCGCCTTTTATCCCACCCTCGCAATCTTCAATTGCGACGAACCGATCGCTTAACCTCCGCAATTCTTTATCCTCTCAGAACATATCTAGGGTTTTATTGTCGTTAAATCTTGAATTTTCCCTGTATTTTCTCTCATTATCATCCATGGCGAAGCTTCAGGTGCCTCTTTCTCGCATTAGTTTTCCTTATTTTATTTTTTCGCACTGAGTAATCGATTTTTCTGTAAATGACTGATTAGACAAATTTAATTTTAGCTGATTACAACCGAGATTGAAAGATTACAAATGATTATTCTGGAATTAGTTCGAAGGAAAAGGAAAATTTGATGCATTTTTGAAAATGATGGATTATATAAGAGGTAATTTACTGATTTCATATTTACGCTGCCGATTTTTCATGATTGTTCTGGTGCTTGTTGAATTGAGTATATACAGGTGTTGAATTTTTGACGTAATTCACTAATTTCACATTACAGTCTCGATTTTCTCAATATAATGATTTTTAGTGAAAAGTAATGGAGAAATTGCAGTGTACAAAAGCGTATTAACATTTTTTAATGTACTGGTCTGTTATTTCTGAGGTAATTCACTGATTTCATATTGCAGTGCTGATTTCTTGATTGGTAGATGCGTTGAATTGAGTTTTTTAAACTGGTGGATGATTTCTAATGCAATCCACTTATTTTAATTCGGTTCCAAATTTCATGAATGTTTCTTTTCATCAGCAAAGTTCTGATCTTAACTGAAGTGTTTTTCACATACTACAAAGTATACAACACTCACATTTGTTTCAAGTTTATCGCAATTAAGCCTTATTTTTTTGGGCTTAATTTTTGTTTGGTTTAGTTCTGTTGAGATCAGGTCTATTGGTTCAATTTAGCTCAATTTGCTTTTGTTGTCACTTCACTTTATTTCACTTCAGTTCAGGTAGTTTCAGTTCAAAACAACACGGCCTTAGTTGTTTGATAAATTGGATGTTATTTGGTGATGGTTTGATAACTTTATCCATTGATGTTCTCCGTAATTAACGACAATGGAAACATGATCCGAGTTTGTTAGCCTGAATTGCGATCTCTGATTTACTTCGACCGTGATGATATTTAATTTTTGTTCAATTTGAAGATGTTTGACTAGACCTGAGAGGCACTGTGATGCAGGGAGTTTTTTGGAAGCTACACTAATTTCTCATAGAGCGTATAGCTGTCATGAAAGTGTCATTGCATGCAAGCGATGCAGCTGAATGTCAAGTGTACTTATCTTGCTTTGGCACAGGCAAGTAGGCTGTGAATCTGCATTACAGACATGGAATTGAGACAATGGCTATAAGTGACTAGGAATTGTTGTTTCAGAATCTAATATTAGCATTAGGTTAACTTGTCATTTAGAAGTGTGTTTTGGTGATTTGTGTTTATAAGTGGGCTGTGATGCCACTTGTTTGAGTTTTGACATGTTCCATGACTTTTTTCCCAAGATACATTGATGGTAAGTAAGACAGTGAAGTGTGAGTCCATTTCATCATCTGATGTACGTAGAGAACGATTGCAAACTTCTTAAGCTGTCATTGTGTGGCTATTACTTTATTAGTGTCTGAAAGTAAGGTGGAATTTATGTCATAGTGAGTTTGCATAAACTGGCATGTGGAGATCACCGTTTCAAGTCACGAGAAGCGTTTTTCCTATTTATGAAGTTAGACTTACAACTTACTGTAGCTGTAATTTTTGTTGATTGTGTCTCGACAGAAGATTCTTATCGATATATGGTTCTCTATAACGCTGACGTGCTGACAGACAACTAGAGGAACTTTATAGTACATTCAGTAAAATGTTATGACTTATGATGTGATTAATTGGTTTTTGCAATATTTTATTTATTTGGGCGTATTTGCTAGGTGTGTTAGATTGCAGCCTTTTTTGAAGGAAAGATTGTTGTTTAGTCGACAGAAAATGGATTGAGCTTGTGTGGCCAATGTACCTTATAAAGTTAGATGATTATCTATCAGTGAAGAATGATCATTAACAATTGGCTCTCTTTCTATTCTTAAAGGAAGCTTTGAGTCTACTCTAAAAAGTGGTGCATTTTTGTTGTCTCTGTCACTTTGCTTTGGTGCATGGATGTATGACATAGATGTATCATTTAGCATGACAAATGTTGAGTTCACCAGTTAAAAGATATTGGCCATGATTCTCTTCAGAAGTAAATAATGACATGAAGCAACTCTTTTTTCCAGATTATTTCAGCAGTATTGACTGAGAATCTGATAACAACAGTGATTCTTCCTAAAAAAATTACTCTCTGGTCGCCATTGTATATGCACTCCAGCAGAGGTATGCTCTTTCTTGAATAACCCTTAGTTACCAATACTACTTATATTGTACTGAAATGTAGCATGACGAGGCAAGACTTTGGAGCTTTTCTGTGGAGCCCTATCTGTATTTGTTTTACTGCTGGATATATCAGTCTTATCTAATCTGAACAATCACGAGTACTCTATAACATACTTAGGCATCGTGTGTCCTAGAAGCTGCGTGATTTTAGAAATTATCTAGGCGGAATAAACACTTCGGCTTAAAATGGGCTCTTGTAGTAACCCTATGTGCTCCATGATTTTTGTTAAATTCAACAACGGGTCTGGGCCGCACCCGAACGGAGGTGAAAGAGTCCACAATACAAGCCCAAGAGGGTTCCACTCTAAAACCAATTGACAATAGAGGATGTTGCCCCTTGCCTTATATAGTGGAATACTCTTCTCTAATTCTCCAATGTGGGATCCTTACATGTGTAACTCATATGGGTTGGAGCTTTATTCTTAACAATTTTCAAGTTTGGATTGGATTGAAGGGCGTTAGTGTATGGGTCTTCACTCTTCAGAGGTCAAACCTTTAGCTAGTGGAGATGAGGCTATTATGGATGCATACACTTCCAGGCTAATCATTAATACTCATTCAAATCAACAATGTGTGTATTAGGGAAATGTTATGTGTTTGGTGACTTGGTATTGAATCACCGCTGGTCGTGGTGACTTTTGATCACTGGTGCATATTAGGCCTAGTACCATGATTATATTTTGAGGAATGAATTTCTCATAAAGTTGTAGTTGTATTGATCGTTGCGTTCCTATAGTAACCCCATTATGCCATTATTATATACCATGCAGTATTACATAAAATCTACGTAATATAGGAACCTATATCAACTTAAATATCTCCTATATAAATCTTTCCAGAGCTTATATAATATTGATAAAGAGTTTATTGTTGAAAACATACCTTATATTTAGGGGTATTTGGAAAAAAAAAATACCTTATTTTTATTTTATATTTATTTTTGTTTTGAACTACCTTAGTTTTCTCGGTATTTTTATGTTTCAACTACTTAGTAAAGAATCAGGCAAGTTTTGGTCAGTTATCACTTATCCGACATTGCCCTTGTTCACACGTTTGTAAATCTTGTTATTGCTGATTTCCCTCCTTTTTTTCTCTTCTATGTTGTCTCTCGCCTAAACTTTATTAAGAGACTACTTCTCTTCACTAATCCTCAGATCCTCTCCTTCTCCACTCAATCCACTGCGTCCTCTTTCTCCTTCGTCCAATGCTAATTTCTGCCATTGTTTTCAATTTTTGAATGTCAAGGGGTATTTAACACAAATAATTCAAATGAGATGATGAAATGCAATTATGGCTACCCCATTGCATACCACACGTTGTGGACATTCCTCAAATCCAGGAAAACGATTTCATTGTCGGTTTTATGACCAAAACTCAGAGACAGAATTTCACCGTAGGTTGAGGATTATTATCTATTAAAGGAGGACAAACGACTTTTATTGTTGCTTGATTTATAGATTGTTGAAGCAGAAGGAGATTGTTGGTGATGGTGAAAATAATTCCTCCAACTCAGCTAGTAGACAGCTGAAAGGAAGAGGAAGAGAGTAATTATGTGAGATGAAAGTAGGTCTGGATGCCTTACAAAGATAGTTTTCAACAACCAAGATGAAAACTAAGGTAGTTTAAAACAAGTAATAAAAATTAACAAGGTAGACCTTTTCCAAATACCCCAATATTTAAGGTAGTTTTTGAGGAAATTAAAATATATCAATAAAATATATTTTTAATCCAAATGTACTTATGATGGCAATGTACTCTTTTTCTTTTGTTCGTGTACCTATTTCAGTGTAGGTGTTTCTTTATCTTTCTGCTTTGAGAACATTTTAAGGTGCAAATTGATGCATGCACTCGCAAACTAGAGCAATCTGGTTTGCTTGTTATACACTAGCAGTATGCACAACTGATCGCTTCATCATTTCTTGATCTATGTGTCAAATATAAATGTAAAGTAAGTGACCTGTGAAAGTAGTAGTAATATATTACCGGTAAGTTCTTATAATTTCATCTGTGTGCGTGTTAAGCCGAACACTCCGAGAATGCAGTGACAGTATTCCTTAATTTTATTACGAGCTTTTAGTTGTGGTTGAGTATTTGAGTTTTATGGTCCTAATGTAGATTTAAATTTCATTTGAAAAAATGCATCACTGTTAATTTGTACTCTAGTTTGCTGTCAGCTAGCTTACCGTTGGACAAGTTGTCAAGCTGAGGACTTTGGATAATTGGATTATCAGCTTAATTGCCATTTTTTTTTACTTTGTCTGGACTTGTCCTCTCTTTCTTGAAAGATCTATGATCAATGACATAAACACCTTTAATTAGACTAACTGGTAAATTAGTTGAGTGGTTTATTTACACAATTACACCCACTCTGTAGTCTATTATGAGGAATGGCCAATCTGACAATGTGTCTATGTGGTTCATTTTGCTTAATAGTTTTCCGAGTTCCTTCGGCAAACCAGAGTATTTGCTTGTGTATAATTCTTCAATTTGTTTTCTCAGGCATATGGACACTTGCTTTTGCCTGAACACTTGCTTTCTGATTCTATTCCAAGAACAAAATCTTTTTAGTTTAGCTGCAATGGAACGACATGATTTTTTGACTTTTAAGGTAAGCTAATTTGTGCTCTCACTCTCTTTTTGTTTGTTGTCCAGTTACATTCTTGGGGACGCATGACATTAAATAGATATACCCAAAGATATACGGAGTGACTACTATGCTAAATAATTTTTTAAAATGACAATTTTCTCGTTATCCCACAGTTAGCGGGACTCATTGAGGCACTAGGCCACTATGGTAATCTTGTTGGCAATTTTCTTGTTATAAATATGATTTCTAACTATCAATAACAAATCTGAACGAGATACGAAAAAACCAATCTTATATGGATCCATTTGTTACAAAAAATTGAAGAGAACCCTAAGTTTTGATTTTTTTTAATTTTTATTTAGGACATCAAAAAAAGTCTGGTATCATTATCCCAAATTTGGAAGACATGCTACTATGCTAGTAGCATTTTAAATATTGAAAGTTATGTTAAATTGACAAATTATGGATTCACAAATTCTCATTTGTGACGGACAATATCCGTGGTCAAGTAAAACCTACATGGGTAAATAAAGGCAAGTTATTTGTGAGACTTACTGTTATGGATTAGGATTCTGTTTCGTGGATTCTGATTTCATCACATAACATACTTGCCATTCTACTATTCTAGCATCACGATTTTAGTGGCATATCATTATCTTGGATTGTGAAATATGCTTAATACCATATATAACGTTAGTATATGGTAGGGCGTGAATTATTTGCCATCACAATCTAGGAGATTTATCCCGTTTTCATGTTGTAACTTGTGATAGAGTGGGGTGCAATTTGTTGGATGGTAAATGCTACTCTATTATTAGCACTAAGCCGCACAAATATGGTTCGCCTAGGAGTATAAGGTTTTGCAAGTAGACTAGTAGTATCACAGGATAAGTGGCTTTTTCCTACATATATTCTAATCAGGAATTTGGTAGTAGTGAATCAAAGCGACGTCTTAAGGTCGTCTGCCACACAATTAGATTACACAGCCACTGGTAAAAGACACCAAAAAGTTGCCTATCATTGCGACTTGCAGTGTTGAACGAAAACTATATTTCCGTGTGTATCATGAACTAAGTTTAGTACCGAGTAGCTTTTTGTAAGGTGTATCTTAATAAGCTTTTCATTTTTTGCCTGTGTTATTTGTGATTAATTTTATTTATGACCCCTCATCTATACTAAACTTACATAATTTTCCACCCCTTTCATCATATCCATCCTAGCCTATGTTACTCCAACTCCGTTTCTACGAAGAGTCGGGGATAGGTGAGTACCAAGTGTCCGGACACAATATTTAATGAAAATTTGACAAGCTTTGGTTTAAAATGAAGTGTCAGAGTGTCATGTCAATGTCTAAGGATGTAGTATTGTTGTGTCATGTCAATATATAAGGATGTAGTGTCAAACACAAATATGTAAATTCATTAAGTGTTGAACTAACATAGATTGTAGCTATACATAATTACATAGTATGATTAATTCTAGCTATATGTAGTAGAAATCCCTCACTCGAATGCGGCTCAAACCCAATTCGCATTTGAAAGGTATTAACGTGAAAAGACTCGTCCTCAGAATGACCCAACTCGAATATGACCCAATTTGTAATGGCCATATGGACCAAATTGACTGAGTTTGAGACAGTTCTTTGTAGTTATAACCCGAAATTTTGAACAAACTCATAATGACCTCAATTATTCTACTCGTAATGACAAAATCAATCGGATAATTGCACACCCGAAAATGAATCGATCCAAAGTTACCCAACTCGATTCAGATCCAAATTACCTGTTTGCCACGCATAATTCTACCCATTTGGACCATTTTGCCAAGGTTAAAGTTATGAAACATGGAATGTAAAATTTAAAATATGGCATTAATATATCTACACTTGTTATTAAGAGGATATGTTCAACAAAATATGAATCACAGGAGTATATCTGAAGAAAAATATGAGAAATTGAAGTTTGGTATCCGTCTTAATATTAAAACGGATTAAATATTATCTTTTTTCTCTGTGCTTTTATATATTATTTCATATGGGTATATAAGGCAAATCTCTTATTTTTGTTGTGTTATCCATCCCACATGAATATATTTAACTGTTTAAGCTTAATATGTGATACCCCGTTTTAAATGAGAATCGTAATATGGTTGTATTTGGTTTGTTTTACAAAATTCGTGTAAAATTACCTTAGACAAGGTTATTTTCTACCTCTCGTGCTAGTGGTAAGTTGATTGAGGAATGGAGAAATTAGATAACTAATGTTGTTTTTCTTCTCTCCGTTCTAGATACATGTAAAAAAGCCACCAACTCAGAAAATATCTTCCACATCGGCCCTAAAATATCCTGTACACCCAATAGTAATAGGCCATGTCACTGGATAAGAGATTTTACCATGACATAAAAGTGTGTTTAATAAGTGTTGATTACTTCGCACTTTCGAAGGAATTATGGGTAGCTAACTGAGAATAGATCCTACTCAAGACACCACTCCCTGCCCATGAGGCCATGATCGCGATAGATTTTGGAGCTGCAAAATAACGAATATGCCACTGACAGTTCCGGGACCGTGTTGGTCTTTTTTAGATATTTTCTGTCATGTTGAAATTATATGTTGATTATTAGTAGAGAAAATTGATGATTATAACCTTTTAAAAACCGTTTTTTGAAAATTGCGGCTTTATAATTATTTTTTTTGAAAGTTAATCCATAATATTCCCTCCTATTCACTAACATCTTCCACATTTTCTGAAATGGAAAATTCACAATGATCTCTTCCTTTCTTATTTGTCTATTCACTACCCTAGCACTAAATCAATTTCCCTAGCCCTTTATTAGAAGGGGGTAAAATCGTAAGATTTTACCTATGTTTAGTTTAGAGCAGTAGTTGGAATCTCATAGTCATTCATCTGTGGAGGAGGTTCTTTGTTTCATATCAGGGAGGACTCGTACAATGGAAATAATAGAATTAGAATTCAATTAAATTGATTACGGTATAATTTGAATAAAAGGGGTGAATTAGATTAGGTGATATTGTTGAAGAAATGAAGAATTAGAGAGAAGATGAGTTGTGAAATCTGATTTTGGGAATGAACATAAGAGGTTATAAAGGTTGAAGCTAAGAGCATTTGGTCTTAAAAAATGAACTCAAGTCACAAAAATTCAAATTGGCATCGATTTTCTGTCGGAGTTAATGTTTTGATTGTAATTTATGATCAGAAGTAATATTATGGATGTAATTTTCAAAAAAAAATTATAAGGCTGTAATTTAAAAAAAAAAATTATAAGGCTGTAATTTTAAAAAAGTGGTTTTTAAAAGGCTGTAATTAACAATTTTCACTTATTAGTATAACCACCATTTTACCCCTATGTCTTGAGACTTCCCTCTAACTCTCGTAGATTGGATTAGATGTATGGAGGGGTGAGTACAAAAATATATGATAAAAGTTTTGTTATGTGTACACATTTGACGGTTCCAAATTATACGAATTTTGTGTATTCAATAGGACTTTTCGTATATTTCAACAGTTTATATAAAAATCGTATCGGATGCATACAATTAGGGCTGAGCAAAACCATATCGTATAAACAGTTTTTAAAATCACAAATTTGCCGATATGGACCTGCCCCCGTTTAACCGTATACCCGATTTTCGTATACCCAGTTTTTTCGTATATCTGGTTTTGGTTTTTGTATGAATATGGATTTCAGTTGTTTGCTATTCAATTTATTTCACTCACAATAAAACGTTTACATCATAAACTTAAAATCAATAATGAGTTGCATGTTTAAATATTCAAATTTTTCAATATTCATTATACATATGCATCAGGAAGAAGAGAGTGGGCAAACTAATATGATTATGCTTAAATAGTTAAATTCTTTTGTTTTTGTGAGATTTTGTTTTTTTTTGTTTTTTTTATCTGTTTTCAAAAACTGTATCAGAAACCATATACCTGGTTTGGTTTTTGCCCGACCCAGACTTGACAAGGTTTAATATCGTTGTTGGATGAAATCTTGAGCATTGAGACGAAATGGACCCTCCATTTCTATTAGGAAATGGAACCCCTAAAGGTTCTTAATTGTAAAAGTAGATACCTAGTCTCTAAAATTGTTACTGAGATGAGGTGTGTAGGAAGTTGATAATTACCAAATTTATTACCACATTTATATGATCATACAAAACAATAGATCTCACTTGTGACGGATATATATCCGTCATAAGCTTGTAACGGGTCAAATATCACTCATATGGGTAGATAAGACAAAAAGTAGAATTTATAGGGAATCACAAATGACTTGTCTTTATCCTCCCATGTGGGTTTTATTTGACCCGTCATAAGCTTGTGACGGATATCGGCGTTACCTATGAGAAATTTGTGTATACAAAAAACTATGATTGTGATATACCAATGGCATGACTAACACTAAAGTACCCTAGACGGAGCAATTAGAACACGAATGCAACTTGTTCATTAGTTTTGGCTATTGATGGGAAATTGAAACAACTCCACAGTTTTGTAGCTGGATTAGATATTGTAAAATTTTCTTGATAACACTATACTCCGTATTTGTTTTTGTATTGTCAATTTGCCGTAAAACATCTTATGCTAATTTAGAGTTGCCTCAAAAAAATTGAGAATGCTGTAAATATCTCTATTCTTACTTTAAATGTGGTTAGGCTGTTTTTTTTTTTATGTTAAATTACAACTAAGCTGCAAGCTAATTTTGTTGACAATTCGAAAAAAATGAGGAGCGTGACAGATTTAAGACCTTGCATGAGTACAGTTGAGCTAGTGTACTTTAAACTGGGGGCATTTTAGTCAATATAAGTCCAATGATTATGATTGGCAAAGGAAAACAAAGAATGTGCTTATGCTACAATAGGTTTGGTTTAAGACTCGTTATGATACAAAATAATTGTCATTGTTATCATTAATATGATGCATAATGTGGGATGAAGTTGATACCGATAGTATGTCGTACAATAGTTTTATTTGAGTGTTTAAAACCTTGTTAAGTTCTCGTCACTGTCGGTCTGTCACTCATAAAACCACACCTCTTTGGCTGTCTTTAGAGTTTCATTTACCTTTTATCTCTTCCTTCCACTCGTGATCTCTTCAATTTGAGTGACCCCATCTTCCTATTGTGGGGCTAAATTTAAGTCTTAACTTTTCTGGGGGCATATTTCCATTTAGCTGGCTAAATTATGGTTCTTTCTTTACAGAAACCCATTCCCTGGTAGTAGTATGTAATTTTGTGCTCCATTCCCCTCACTCTCTGTCTTTACCTTATTTACCACTCCTATATAAGATTCATGTAGAGTCGATGCATCCTTAACTTACCGAAATATAACCTACATTTATTTAGTATTGCTTTCCCTTGCAGTTAGCTCTTCCATTGTTGTAGGCTTAATTAGTGAGTACTGAGTTATGATTGTACTATACCAAGTACTTTTTACTTCCTATTTGCAGCTTTAAGCTTACATCATCATTTATTAAAGTACTAAACCTTAGCAAACCTTTTTATTGATAAAAAAGTTGGTACTCCTAGTTTGTAGGATTCAGTTGTTTTACCCCTTTTTTTTTTAATATTGTGCTGCAATGTCTGAAGCCTGCACCTCAATCTTCTGCTTGCCATTTCTTTGCTAAAGCTCTACAATTCTCTTCCTTTGCTCTTTCTAAAGCTTGGAAAACTGAAACCCGAGCCTTTTTTTTAAATCAATTCAATCTTTTCGAAGCTTCAACTTTCTTTTACTTTTGAATTCTAATGAAGATTGACATAAGAACTACAGTCTAGAGTCCTTGAGATTTTCGTCAAGCTTGGCCATTTGATTGGAATTCGGACAGGGAATTCTAAACTCTTGCCACAATGAGCTCCTGCTTGAGCGGAGGTCGTCGAGCTGGCTATGGAATTGACCTTGATATCATTAAATCCTCTTCGAATTCCACTAGAACATATCATTCATCTTCACCTTCCTCTACAATATCAGAATCAAGCGATTCCCCAGTCGCTACTTCCATTCGAAAGCAGCGAACTCCACGAAAACGCCCCAATCAGACATACACTGAGGCAGCTGCTCTGCTCTCAACAGCTTATCCTAACATATTCTCTTCTGATGAATTCTCTAAGCCTTGCAAATTCATGAAACCCCATGAGTATTCTTACTTTTGCTTTGAAGACTCCACAGATGAGTTGCTTATTCCTTTTCCCGTTGACAAACCGGCTTTCCATATTGATTCAAATGATACATATGATTATGGTTGCAAAATGATTTCCTCAGATTTATGCGCTGGGTGTGAAGATTTTGATACTCGATCTATCCTTGATGAGGAAATAGAGGAAGGTGTTATAGACAGTATAATGGGTAATTTGGATGTGTGCCCGGAAGAGGCAACAAATACTTGCAATAATGGTAATGGTAATGTTAATGGTGTTGGTGTTGGTGTCCCTATTGATTTTTGCTATGGGTATCCCGTTGGATTAGGATTAGGGTTAGGATTAATATTTAATGAGAGAGTTGATTATGGATTTGGAATGATGAGAGGCGAAACGAAGGCATTTAGACAAAATGATGAGGGTGAGTGGTGGAGGCTTCCTGCTGTGAATGTGGGGGAAATTTCGCCTCAACTAAACAAGCCTAAGTCACCTGTTAAGAAGAAGAAAAAGATGATGAAGCTGAATACAAAGCCTTTTTTGACACAAAGCAAAGAAAATTCAGCGGCAGCTCCCAAGCGAAGTTCTAATAAAGTCAAGGAAGAATTGACTCCAAATACCAAGTTATCAAGCAAAGAAAACTCAGTGCCGCTGTCAGTAACACAACCCAATGCTGGGTTGTCTTTGAAACTTAACTACGAAGAGGTCTTGGATGCCTGGTCTGATAAGGGTTCGCTTTTCTCTGAGGACCTTTCAGGCTCTGAGTTTTCAGGGATGGATGCCTCGGTATGTTGCAAATTTTAAGTTTATTCCCAATTTTCACCTTCCATTATTCTTGATGCATAGTTTAACGTAACTTTTGGGTGTTTACTCTGTTTACTCCTATTTAAAATGATGATAATTTCACAATCAGACCTCATATTTCTAGCTACAGAGCTCTACTGTTCATGTTTGTGTGGTTTGGAGGTACGGTTGGCCGAATCTCAAACTTGGGTTGCACAAATTAGAACAGATTCTTCACGAACTAGGTTACTAGATTTGTTTACTTGTGTATACTTTAACTATAAGGCAGGTACTGTTTTATGAATTTCAACATGTACTCCGAATCGAATTGAACACTAAGCCCTGTGACACCGCCGGTTGTGGTCATTTCCTTAGTCTAAGAGGAACAATATGCTGATTTCTGACAGGAGAACAAAAGGGTCTTATTTAATCAAATTTTAATGCCTGTTGTTTTGGAGCCTTTCTCAGAATCTTAGTACTACTTCAGTGTTATTAAAGCAAGTCAATGCACATTAATCTTATATTACGTGACATAAGAAGAGAGTTTTTGTTTACTCTTTATATAATTTCTGCTGGCCCCATAAGCTGAACTCTCAGGTGCTTTATTTTTGCTGACGATACTGCTTCTGTTGTTCCCCAAGTAGATTATGCTTGAGTAGATGATGCATTAGTTTAATTTATAGTTACTTCCAACTTCTAATATAAAGCTTGTGAAATTCTGGATTGTTTATAATTCTTGTGAAAAACGCTCTGTTGGTGTACACTGTTTGCCTTGTCTATGGTAGTATGGTCACATATTCAGTCTTGTGAGCTATCGTTGGAAGTAACTGAAATATTGAAATGACAGGCACGGTTGGAGCAAATAGATCTGTTTAGTGATAATGGAGCCTTGAGGGAAGCAAGTGTTCAGCGGTACAAGGAAAAACGACAAACACGCCTCTTCTCGAAAAAAATAAGGTACCACGTCAGGAAGGTTAATGCTGATCAACGGCCCAGAATGAAGGTATACGAATGTTGCTACACGCCTCTATCTACCATGTTGATCATTTATGCAAGTTTAATAATGATTTTTATGACAAACTGAAGTCGAAATTTGCGTTTGTTGCTTTGTGTTCTGTTTTTGTATCCTATCCTATGTGATTGGGATACACTGGCATGAGCACATTACAGGCGTGAGGTAGACACGCATTGTGAGCTTAACTAGCTACTGAAGTTATAGCGTTAATTTCATTCATAGATAATGAGTCAGTATTTTGGCCCTAATAGATGATAACTCTATATAAATATTGCCTTGTAAGACCCCTAACATTTCCCCCAACTGCTATATAAATGTGAAAGCGATCACTTTTTTTCCCTCTCGTCCTCAAAACCCTTACACTCAAACAATGGGCTAATTTATGGGAGCTATACCTCAAACTAGCACAACTCACAACCTTTTATCCTTGCTTTAGAGTTAAGACTGGCAGAAACTAACACTCATAGGCCGCCCGCCGCCCGCCGCCCACCGCCTGCCGCCCCTACATGCTTTTTCACATTTGCAGCCGGCGTCGTGTTCAATCATGTGAGAGAAATCAAGTTACAAATATCAAGTTTAAAACATATTGAGATGTAGAATAACTCTGCCGAGTTAAATATATTATCTTTTGAATCTCATTCCTCCCTTTTCCCTAGATGTCTATCTTGTATACAGTAATTGAGATACAGATCAATAAATCTTGGCTGTATAATATTGTGACAAACCTAATAAATGTTGACATGCTGAATTTCGTTTCACAAGCTGCTTTATATCACAAAAATTTGACGTGTAATATGTTCAATGTTGCAGGGTCGATTTGTTAGAAGGCCAAAGTCAACTGTCAGTGAAGAAAGATAAAACAATTTGGTGGTTTTAACTTTTAAGCGTTTATGTATTATAGGAAGTTATATTTTTATGCAAGAATTTTGCCAAAGATCCGACTGAAGAGTAGCTGGAAAACTGGAATACGTAATAGGGAAATTGATAAGTTTTAGTGAGATTATTCCCTTGATTTTTTTGTAGGTTAATCAATGATTTGAACTCTTGTAATTAGACCTGGCAAACGCGTACACGGAATTGGGTTGGGGTCGAGTCAGTTCGGACCATGTCAACTTGGGCTTGCAAGAGTTCAAGTTAAGTTAACCCAGGCTGGATCATTTCAGGTTTGATTCATTTCCGGGTCAACCATTATCAAGTTATTTATGTATAATAATTAGTTTGCAAGTTGCAACAATAAACATTCGAGTCGGTTTATATTAGATTGAGTTATCTTGGGTTCGGGTTAAGCTTTGGTCTTGAGTTTGAGTGTCGGGTCGGATTATTCAAGTCGAGTCATCGGACTGAGCCAATTTTGCCAAGTTACCTTGTAATGAATTGACTCAAAAACTCTTATACCAGCCTATAAGTTGCCAAATGTTAATAATTTTTTATATAAAACAAATACTCCGACTAAATGAGTAATGCCTAAGAAAAGGATCTAAATGGACTCTTTTTCCAGGTAAGGACCCGAACTATTGTAAGTGTACAGTCAAGGACTTCAACTAACGGCGTTAATAATTTTCTAGTCTACTTACTATAAAAGTGATAGCATTTAGAGAGCTTTTATTGGCTGCAGGTATTCAGGAGAGAGAGGGTCTACGTTATGCAAAAGGATTTAATTACTCTCTCTCCACATTTTAATTTAATTTCAATACTGCATGAATACATTCAGAAAAATACATTCAGAAAGATTTATAAAGTATTTATATTTATATTATGTATGATATTTAAATATTGCTATATTTATATAACGGAAATTTTTATATTATATGAATTATGATCTATGATCTATTATTTATTTATTTAATATTTATGATTTATTATACGATTTATGAACATATTATATAATCGAGACATTATATAATCGACATTACATTAAATGATTATGACCATATTATATGACCACAATATTCCTTATGCTTCGCCGTGCCTAATGCCTTATGCTGCCTAATGTCTTACGTTTTTCCGTTCCTAATAATAATATTCGAATACTCGGATTTTCACCGAAAACAAAATTTTCAGTCCCAAAAATTACATTACATATTACTTATCACAAAAGAAAATAAATTACAGTCCAAAAAATACATTACAATTCAATTTACAATTACAATGAATTACAAATTACAAATGACGTATAAATTTGCTAAGAAAAACACAAATCTCTCAGGTGGGTGTACCAAATCATTCACACTTCATCATCGAGATTAGATGAACTAGGTAACATTAACTAAATACCGCCTAACCACAGTCGGTGGGGTGGCATAATAGTTAAGCTGTCAATAGTCATCATCGAGAAACTAAATACCGCCTAACCACGGTCAGTGGGGTGGCATAATAGTTAAGCTGCCAATAGTCATCATCAAGAAAAAAAAACATACCTTTATACTTAAAAATACTTGAAACGGCGACAGACGCCATTGTTCCGTTATCGAAACTCCCTTAGCTTCCATAGCTGTCATCATACCTATCTATATAATATAATAAAACAACAACCAAAATATGTTTTTTTCCCTCCAACATCTCTATTTCATTAAACATAGTTTTTAGGATCTTTTAAAAATAGGCCCAGTAACTAAATAGCCCAATACATATAATTTCTTTTATGTTGCTAACATGAGATTTTTTTTTCTTTTTTTTTGGTTATTGCTAGCATGAAATTTATACCACTATGATTTTGTTTTTGCTTTTACCAATTTCTTTATATTCTAAGGTTTTCATAATTTCATAATTGATTTTAAAATTTTGCTTTTTTTTTTTAAAATAATTTTCATATCTTATCTATATAATATAATAAAACAATAACCAAAATATGTTTTTTTCCCTCCAACATCTCTATTTCATTAAACATAGTTTTTAGGATCCTTTAAAAATAGGGCCAGTAACTAAATAGCCCAATACATATAATTTCTTTTATGTTGCTAACATGAGATTTTTTTTCTTTTTTTTTTTTT
>VHZZ01002482.1:17239-28862 GCA_009801015.1 Silene noctiflora
ATTTAAGCTCAAGAACAATCCAAGTAGGAGACTTGGATTGTGCCCTTTTGGCCGAAATATTTATATGTAAGTAATATGTTCTTCTTCTTACATCTATTTTGTTATGCATGCTCAAGATCCGTCTAATTAATAAGTTTAATTAATAAAATCAGTATGTTCACATAGAGTATGTGATTTCCTTCACACACACCCCCGCAACATATCCTCCAAGGTCTTGATGGTCCTCTCAGTCTCCCCATCCATAGCAGGGTGAAAAGTCGTGCTTATCTTCAATGTAGTTCTCATAAAATCCTGCAATTCTTGCCAAAATCGAGAAAAGAACCTCGCATCCCGATCCGATGCAATATCCTTTGGCACCCCATGAATCTTAACTACATTCTTCCGATATGCCGTAGTCAACTTGATCTTATTCTAGGTGTATTTCACTGGAATGAAATGAGCTGACTTCATTAACCGATCAACGATCACCCAAATCATATTGTTTCCTCGCCGCGTCCTTGGTAACCCAACAATAAAGTCCATATAAATTGATTCCGACTTCAATTCAGGTACCTCAATTGACTGAATCTTACCTTGTGGCCTTCGTTGTTCCCCCTTAACTCTCTTGGCAAGTCAAACACCTAGCCACAAAATCCACTACATGTTTCTTCATCCCCGGCCACCAAAAGGTTTTCTTAAAATCCTTATATAGCTTATCATCTACCTGATGCACCGAATAGGGAGTGAAATGAGCCTCAGTCATGATCATATTTTTCAATCCCTCATCCTTTGGTACACACCATCTATGGTCAAATCGATCACTACCATCAGCGTGAATAGAAAATCGTGATATAGTACCAGTTTCCATAGCGTCTTTCCACTCTCGAATCTTAAGATCCAGCAACTGTTTCTTCCAGATATCATCATAAAGCTCGGGTTCCATGGTTAAGTCACTAATAGCATCACCCTTCCTGATCATCTGAATCCCCATATTTTGTACCTCATCTCTCAGTCTCATCAAGGGCACGACAGTGCACAATGAATGTACACTTTTCCTACTCAATGCTTCAGCCACCACATTAGCCTTCCCTACGTGGTATACAATTTTCATACCGTAGTCACCTATTAGCTCCATACACGTCCTATGTCGCATGTTCAGCTCCCTTTGGGTGTAGATGTACTTCAGGCTTTTGTGCCCCGAAAACACTTTAAAGGTCGGCCCATATATATAGTCTCTCCAAATCTTCAAACCAAACACAACCGAACCCAACTCTAAACAGTGAGCAGGATATTTCTCCTCATATTATTTCAGTTGCCTTGATGCATAAACAATCACCTTCCCATTCTACATTAAAACATAACCCAAACCATTCTTTGAGGCGTCAGTATAAACCTCGAAGTTTCACTTCCTTCTGACAAAGCTAAGACAGGAGCTGTAGTCAAACATTCCTTTAAGGTTTAGAACGTTGTCTCACAACTCTCATCCCAACGAAATCTATTCTCTTTCCTCATCAATGTCGTCATAGGTCTAGCAATATTGGAGAAATCCTTTACAAACCGTCTGTAATACCCGGCTAACCCAAGAAACTCCAAAGTTCAGCCACATTTTTTTATGCTTCCTAGTTTGACACCGCTTCAATCTTGCTTGGATCAACAAAGACCCCATCCTTAGAAATAACATGGCTCAGAAATGCCACTTTTTCTAGCCAAAACTCACATTTGGATAACTTAGCATATAGCTCATTATCGCGCAAAGTTTGCAAGACTAACCTCAAATGATCCTCATGCTCCACTTTAGTCTTGGAGTAGACTAATATATCATCAACGAACACCACCACGAACATATCCAAAACACACTGAAGATTCGATTTATAAGATCCATAAATATTTTTGGCGCATTGGTCAACCCGAAAGGCGTCACCACGTACTCATAGTGACCATACCTCGATCGGAAACCTATCTTAGTAATGTCTTCATCATTAATCCTCAATTGATGGTACCCTGATCTTAGATAAATTTTAGAGAACACCCCAGCCTTACTCAACTGGTCGAATAGATCATCAATCCTTGGCAAACGATATCTATACTTCACGGTAACAAGATTCAGCTCTCTGTAGTCGATACATAATCTCATACTGCCGTTTTTATTCTTCACAAACAAAATCGGCGCGCCCCAAGGTGATACACTAGGTCTAATGTACCCCTTATCTAACAGCTCATTTAGGTGCTTCTTCAACTCTTCCAACTCTCTCGGTCCCATACGGTAAGAGGCTTTAGATGTAAGTGTCATTCCCGGTTTAAGCTCCACACTGAAGTCAATATCTCGCTTAGGAGATAATCCCAGAATATCTTCTGAAAAGGCATCCTCAAACTCCCCCTCAATTGATATACTTGATGCTAACGGCTCCTCTACGCGAGTATCTCGTACATGACAGAACACCATACGACATCCCTTCCTTAAATATGACTTTAAGGTTATAGCTGCAATGACCTTAACCTTGGGTATCACTACAAACCCTCGGTAAGACACTCTAACTGCCTTTCTACCTCTTAAAGACACCTTTTTTCTGATGACAGTCGATAGTTGGCTTATACCTACCAACCAATCCATTCTGACAATGACCTCAAACCTATCTAAAGGAAATTCAAACAAATCAACTAGAAAGTTCACCTGCCCCACCAACAGGGACATCCCTCTATACAGTTTACAGCAAGACACAGACTCTCGTGACGGTATGAATACCTCATCTTTTACCAACTGAAACTCCCCCAGATCCATGGTCAAGGCATAACTCTTAGAAACAAAAGAATGGGTTGCCCCCGAATCAAACAGTATAAAAGTTGGTTTTTAATTAATCGGAAATGTACCAGTGATGACTTGAGCATCATCCTCCACCGCTTGTTTTTCCATTATGAACAACTTCCCGTTGTTCTTTTGGACCCCTTCTTACACCGTACTTGCTGATGTTGTAGACTTAGTTGTGAGTTCTGATTCCCGTTATTGTTCGGGCACTGATAGAACCCACCGTTACAGTTGTAACCACCATTACTGTTTTTATTCTAGCCTCCTTGGGTGTTCCATGACCCAGCTGGTCGACTGCTAGCCATAGTCTGCGTAGGATCTTGGGAGAAGTTGCCTTGGAAAGACCGCTGAAAGCCTCCGCCCCCGTATCTCTAACACTCAAATCTTTTGTGTCCAGTTCCACCATAATTGTAGCATTGTAGCCCGGTACTATCACTAGCACTTCGTCCATCTCTTCCGCTATAACGTGACCCCGAGTCAAAGCCAGCTCCTCCTGAATATGATCTAGCTTGATTATAGTTACCCCGTTTGTAACTCGATTGATTTCCACCCTCATTATCCGCTTTTCGTTTCTCGATCACTTTTTCTTTAGCTTCCTTGGCCATGTTGGCCAATCGCTCGGCATGTCCCGCTCTCTCTTAAACCTCCTTCAAATCAGTGAGCACCCTAGCTGGTAGCCTCTCCTAGATCTTAAAACCCAGTCCCTTCTCGAAGCTAAGAGTTAAGGCCTTCTGACTCAGCTCCATGTCCTCGGCATATATAACGCGCACGCTCATTGAATTTAACATAGTATTCAGACACGGTCATGCTATCTGTCGTGACGAAAGAGTCAAACTCTGCCCTCATCTAGCTCCTGAGATGTTCAAGAAAGAACTCGTTCCTCATAGCAGCTTTAAACTCCCTCTAGGGAATCGCTACCTCTCCCAAATTATTATAGTATTCCCTTACACCTGCCTTTTCCCCGGACCACCAACCACCAGCCTGGCCCCTTAGGTATAAAGAAGCCCGATCTACCTTCATCTCCTCCGGACAACTAATCACCTCAAAAATGCTCTTCATTTCCTGAATCCAGTTCTCGAGCAGGTTCGGCGCACTAGTGCCCTCATAAGTTGTGGGACGATGGCGAGAGATAGTGGTGCTTATCGCGGATGCATCCACGACTACCTCCTGGCTCTTCCCTACATTCTCCAGAGCCTCAGTGAACGCCTCGTTCTGTTCGATCATTGTTGCGATCTCAATAATAGACATATTTGCGGCCATAGCCATAGCTGGAGATCTCTTTGGCGGCATTATAAGCTTCAATAAGAAAAAAAAAAACGTAAACACGTAGCCTACGGCCCAAAATGATGTAGAAACCTCATTTTTGCACCTCTCCCCAAACACCCAGTGATGATTGAACCGTACGTTTAATATGCGGAGCAATTTTATACATTTCATAAATTCGTCGACAAGTGGTTGCTCAAACAGTTATGGAAACCCCTTGGTCGTCACCTACGTGCCGATACGGTCGTTTTGGCAGTAATTAGAGTACATTTGGAGTCTGGGTCAAAAACCGTCTTCATTTTCTGAAACCGTCTCAATCCCGAGTCGGAATATTCTAGAGTTTTCCTAAATATTATTTTTATATTTTTAAATCTCGAAAATATCTTGCCTTGCGGAATAAGGAAGTCCACATCTTCCCTAATTCCTAAATCAAACCGCGAAAATCTTTCTTACTAGGGAGGGAAGGCCTCAAGAGAGGACGCAATAGGCACTGCACCTCTTGGAAAGGCCACAGTCCCTGCTGCGCCTCTTCCTGGGATGATTTTTTTCAGTTTCCAAAATATTTTCGGATTTTTCAAATCTTATCTTTTTTCCTAAACCTACACCTCAAGATTAGGATAAATAGATTAGAATAAATAGAGGCCTTCGTCTCACATATTCTTCACTCGAGTGTCCGCCCTTTCTCTTCTCTCTCTTTGCATTCTTAGACCGTGCTATTCCATTTGACGCCTACGCGCTTGATCTAGTTGACCACGTAAGCGTAGATCATTCTAGGTCCCAGTCACGTTTGCATGACCAACCAATTTGACCACTATACACAATCAATTTAATCACTTTTGTTACTAAAATTCCTTTTTCAAGGGCATCTTTTAAATTTGCATCGAGTCGAGCTATCACTAATGACAATTTAGTTAATCTCTATTCGTAAACATGTACGTCTGAGGGTGTGAAATCCCAATTTGTATTTTATTTTCTGTATTTATTAATTATTTAAGGATTTATATCATAAACACGTTAAAATCATCTTCAAAACAATAGTTTAGAAAGCTGTCTTGACGAACAGCAGGGAAAGACATCCGAGAAGAAACGCAACAGCTGTTGCGCCTATACCGGAGGCTGGTTAGCCGATGTTTCTCTTCTTCTTCTTCCTCGAGTACCAGTGTTTTGTCATTCTTTCTTTATTTCGTTTTCTTCCCTCCTTTTAATAAAATTCCAGTTTCTAATTTATTTTTGTCAACTTCTTTTGAACTAAATCCCTTATAGTTCGATATTTGTAGGTTTTCGTCTCTTATTCAAACCCGGGTTTCAATGGTTCGATATTTTCCTAATCAAATCATTAAATTTGACTTTTGTATATCTTTTTTCAAGCTTTATGACGACCTTAGTGTATATAATTTGTATAAATCACATCAGTTTCGAATCCAGTATCAACAATGAATCTTAATCAACCAATGGATGATAACGAAACACAAAGTCTGTCTTTCATAGTCAAAATCCAACTCTAGAACAGACGCACGGTCTGATGCGCCTCTTCTAGAGGACGCGGTAGATGATGCGCCTATTCTGGGTTGGCTTCTGCCTCTGAACTCGTCTCGTTTTGATGTAGCTTTTCTAATTAGGTATATAATTGACTATTATACGTATTATCACCTAAGTCGACATATTTTCAATCCTTTTATTTTATTTTTTTCCTTTCCTTTTCTTTTATTTTATATTTCTATTATAACGTGTTTATGACGTAAATTCAAGTTTCCATTGTAATTTATTATTTTTTTAATTTATTTATTTATTTTCGCTTGTATGATTTAATTGTTTGACAATTCACATGTAATGAATTAAATTCCCTATTTCAACCCAATTGGATGCTAAATTGTATGCTTAACCGACTTAGTCTAAATTCACGTGCTAGGATTAAAACGTGGACGTTGTATTTCATGCATATAATCAACAACATATCAAGTATATATGATTTCCTTGATCATTAGTAGAGCCCGCTATCGAGGTGGGCGGGATTAGCTGTTCAAATCAAGAGCTTCCTTATACGTACCATCACCTCTTACTCAGATATTTGTGAGCATCCGTGTTCATTGGCATCATGAGAGTCATTCTAAAGATATAATGCTAAGAGTAACGGATTTCTTAGTGTTCATGTCACTACTTTGTGTCTTAGCATGACATGAGGTATTCGAACGGTTGCAATTTACCACAAAATTGGTGGCGACTCCACAAATGCAGGCTTGTTCAAAACATTCACCGGTTTTAATTCCTTTCAAATCGGTAACGACCCATGACGTGCTTGGGTCCACCAAGGTTCCGTGGGAGAAGTGCCACCATCTAAAATTCACAATGCGCCGGTGCACGCGGCGTGGGTGGCCTGGTCCACAAACGAAAAGTCACCTGTCCAAGTCAATACTCGGCCGAGTACCAAAGAAACACTTGGTCGAGTAGAAAACACTCGGTCGAGCACCTATGACACTCGGTCGAGTGCCCACAATCCAGTAGCTAGTCTAAACGTACAGAATCATGTACTCGGTCGAGCACAAAAACCACTCGGTCGAGATACACCCACTCGGTCGAGTGCTCGCATTTCAATAGATACCTTAAAAGCCATGTCAACCCCACTCTGTCGAGTGTCAAAGTTGCTCGATCGAGTACCCTTTACTCGGTTGAGTTCCCTGCCCCATTCGGTCGAGTCATGCAACAACCACCTGTCACATACCCCGATATACATATATACATTCCGTACACTCTATTGCACATTTCCCCATTCGAGTACACAAAGATAAACACTTCAAAATATCTAAACACATGCCATCATGCCTCACTCCAATACCACATATCTACCGTTCAACATTCCACCAATTTCACATTTGTAAAATCATTAACTATAAGCAACCCACACACACACAAGAAATTCCCATACGTACCCCCGCAATGACCGGTTCGAAGTTGTGAGGGCCTTGATGCGATTTTAAGACGTCTCCCAAATCCTTGTTGTGGCTCCAAACAACCTCTACCCGGGTTCATTTTAGTTAGACACCCTACGTTCATTGGTCATTGGTTTTAGGTTCCAAAATCGTTGCTCTGATACTACCTTGTAACACCCCTAATTACCAAAGAGTCTTTACCAAGACATTTCCTAGTAAATAAGGGCACTACCATCTCGGTTGCCCGAGCTAGTACATATCAAAGATACCATAATGAAACAAATTAAATAAATAAATATTTTAAGTGATTACAAAACTCAAATCCCAAAACAAAAGTCGTACAACTGCCAAAACCAAAGTGAGAAAGTCTAAGACTCAGCGGAAGCTATGACAACTAGATGAAGCCTCGGTGTCCCCTCCAAACCCACATGCAAGCTTAAGCATCGAATCCTGCTAGGCTCACTACTTACCACCAATGGATCACCACAGGTTATAAAAACATAAGAACGGTCAGTACAACCATACACAAGAGAACACAACCGATACTCACAATCCTCCAAACTCTAAAGTAACCAGTGGCTCTAATCACAACGAGTAGACGGGGTTCCCATCGCAACAGATAACTCACCCCTGCCGATGCCAGACTACAACACTGGACATCAAAATCCCTGCTCATCGCAACGAGCGAACCCAGATCATTAATGTGAACAACCCCTTGTGACGGGAGTCACAAGGGGTGATACATGGGGGTGAAACCATCTACCGACATGGATCCACGATGATATCAACAACTCCTCCAACATAGAACAAAAACACTACTCATAATGATACAATCAAATAATCATAATACACTCAATACAATCAACTGTACTATTATATTGTGTAGGGAAAACCTATCGTATTCGCAAACCGTAAGAAATAGTGCAACAACGGTTTGGAACTACTCCTCTACAAAATTGGAACCTAAATCAATGATATAATACAATCACCATGCAATTCTATATCAATTACCCTAAATCAATCTAAATTAGGGTTTACCGAAGCATAAAAGAGTGGACGATGGAGAACGGGACTTACTACAATTGATACGAGGAAGAGAAATCCAACGAATCAACAACACCAACCTTTCTTAGATGAGGATTAGAATGACTAAGGAGGGTTTTCAGAAATAGCTTAGGTTGTAAAACTGACGATTAAACATAATCAGAATATTAACAACCTCCTTAATCGTTTTAATCAAACTCTCACAACAACCTCCTTAAACGTACTCGACCGAGTACACCCTACTCGACCGAGTTTAACCGAACCTTGGTTGAGTGACCCTAAACAGTAGCCTGACTAAACAACCATAAACATCTAGAAGACCCACTCGGTCGAGTGCAACCTACTCGACCGAGTACTCAGACAGACACACTCGGTCGAGTGCAACCTACTCGACCGAGTATTCATAGTCCAGAAACGTGTAGTATTACATCAAAAATGGCTAGAGTTCAGTTGGCAGGGAGATTTTTTAGTTGGATTCCTAGTTGAAGAAGCATGTCTTTATTAAGGAAGCAGGTCATTATGGCTAGTTTAATTTACTACATCTAGGAAAGTAAAAATAAATGTAGGTTGGATGGAAGTGTTCAACATCCTAATTATATCCTTAGGAAGATTCAGGATAGCATTAAGAGAAGGCTTGCAACATTGGGCACTTGTAATCACTACTACAAAACTCGTTATAGACATCACTTTAAGGCATCAGAGATTTTAAAAAATCGATGCATAAATTATAGACATCGGACATTTAAAAAAAACTGATGTCCATACAATTTAATAGGCATCAATTTTATGAAAAACTGGTGTCTATTAATCCCTAAATTTGATAGACATCAGACATCTAACAACCGATGTCTATTTACTTTCCCCAAAATAGATAAACAATCCAACACCTTACCCTCATAGTCATAAACTCATACTCCCTTATCATCATACGCAGGAACACTCATACCCTTTTGTATCCTCTCTTTGTCTCTCTCTCTCCCTCTCTCCCTCCCACCCTCCCTCCGCCCCCCCCTCTCTCTCTCTCTCTCCCTCCCTCCATCCCTCCCTCCCTCCCTCCCTCTCATCCCCAAGTCCACAACTACCACTTCAGTCGCTAACTCACCAAAGCCATTCTCCAATTGATCCACCAGCCTCGTCCACAGTGTTTTGAATATAATTACTTAAATCCTCTAATTCGATTTCGAGTTACGTTTATTTGAAATTTAGGGTTAAGATAATTTAATGTTTTCACATTTCTATCATCTAATTTGAAAATTAGTATCTATTAGGCTTATTGAATTTAGGATTTGGAACATTGATTCATGTAACTTAACAAAGTAGACTAATATTTTGTAGAATTTTTTTTAAAGTTTGTTAATAAGATATTGGTGTTGAATTTTAGTGAGAGCAGTGTGACGAGGTTCAAGACGACACTCTTCGTTGCTCGCTATTGATACGCCACTTCTTCATTAATGGCTTCGATCGCATCAATCTTTTGTTCTCATCTTTCACTTCTCTTCATTTTCGCCCTTCTTTTGGTATCTTCTTCTTCCTTTTCTTTTCACATCTGTTATTTCAGTCTACTAAATGTATTATAGCGTTTGGATTCAAGTTCTCGTTTTTTTTTTCGTTAAATGAGTATTTGGACGATTGTCATGTGAAATGAATTTGTAGATGAAATCGATTGATTGTCCTTGTTAGACTACCTTCTTCAAGATGGGGTTAAGCACTTATGCATTGTGTTTTCTTTATAATGAATTTTTTATCCTACAAGGCCACAAGTTTAATGGTCTATTTTCCACATTTAGTAAAACATGCAACTTAATGACACATGCCTACATAAGATATCTATCACAACAGGCTGTAACTATTTTGATTTAAACTCGTAGAACAACGCTCTTTATTAGCTCAAATAACATTTCACTTAATATTGACAAGTCTAGAAACTATTATTTCTAAACTGTAGTTCTAGCAATCTTCCTCGTTATTGTACACAGTTCATTAAGGTTCGTATTGATCTTACTTCCTTTCTCACCGCCTCCTTATATATGTAATGAGTTAAGTTTTTCAATGAATCTTGAAATTGAATTTGCTATTTTAGCTATTTTCTGGTTTGTTTTGCATAAGATATTAGTTAAAATATGTAGCTTGGATGGACCATTATGTTGTTAACTTGCTTATAATCTTAGTGGTGACCAGTAAAGTAGAAACCAATTTGTCTATTTATGCAGGTTTCTCATGTTAATTGTGTTGATTACTAATTTTTTTTTTTTGGTAAAATGTGAGTGTATATTAAAATAAAATATCATCAAGTTCTTTTCAACCCATTTTCCATCAACGACCTTTTGGCATTGAATGCCTACATACAACTGACTCCAAACAACTCTAAACTCTAAGATTTATCAAATCAAACCATTGTTTATCTTTACATAACACTCGCTGCTTGATCAGGTTGAGCAGTCTTGAGTTCATCAATTATCTGATGTTCATGACCATAAGTGCAGGCCTCTGAACATTCATTTATATTCTGCATCTGTTTCTTTCACACCATATTGCATAATAACATGCCATCTTGACCATATAGCAAGTCTTCTTCTGCAATTTACTTTACGCATTAGTTCTATAGATTCTTCTAAGAATCCAATTCTCAAGCATATTTATCACCTGGGTACTGAACTCATACTCAGCAAAAAGATGTTTATGTGTTTCTCTGTCGCTTTCACACAACACACAAGTGTTTGTTTCACTAATCCCAAGTCTGTACAATTTATCTCGAGTATTCAAAACCTCTATTTTGATTAACCAGCCCACAACAGAATGTTTAGGGACACACCAATGTTCCCGCACCTCTCTGTACCACTGAACAAGTGGGTGCATTCCCTGCAACCAGTGGTAACCTGAACTGATGGAATAACCCCTTGGAGCCGCAATCCAGAGGTTATTATGATAACTAGTAACAAAGATCTCCTTAACCTTGCAAACATTCCTCCAATTCCAATTGGAATCAGGAGGAGAATTATAATCAGTCCATTGTTGCCCTTTTAAATATATGTGATCAACCCATTAAACCCATAATTTATCAGCTTTAGTAAACAACCAATGCACCAACTTTCCAACAGTAACAACATTCCACACCCCATCTTTCTTGATTCTTAACCCACCACATTTCTTGCTGCAACAAACCTTCTCCCAAGCTACAAGAGGAGTCCTGGTATACTCAGTGCCTCCATCCCATAAGTAATTTCTGCAGACTGCCTCAATCCTCTTGATCACTAACTTTGGAATTAAGAAAATGGAGGACTAGTAGTTATGTAATGTATTAAAGACAGAGGTGATTAATGTTATTCTACTTGCATAGCTCAATTTTCTAGCTCGAATCCCTCTTATCATACTGACTATCTTTTCCACCAGCACATTACATGCAATCCTGATTAGTGAGTTTGCTTGCCTGAATAGGGACCCATAAGTATTTAAAAGGAAACTCACCCTTCTGAAACTCTGAGATCTAAAGTATATCTCTTCTAACAGATTCACTGATAGGATATCGCACACCTATGCAAAAATACCCTTTGGTACAACACAAGTAATGTAGTATTAAGGGGTCGAATCCACAGAGAGCTCGGTAGTT
>VHZZ01002483.1:104491-114627 GCA_009801015.1 Silene noctiflora
CCCGCCTCTCTGTGGTTCGACCCTGTTACCACTAGCTTCTGTTAGTTTTAATAGGTTTTATAAGTTTTATTTTTGACACCTTACGACGGGTATCAGAGGTCTTGACCAAGCTGAAATCTGCGTTGACATGATTAACCATCAAGTGTTCCTGGCCGCCGGTGGTAATGCCGGCTGGGACACTTTCTGCCTCAATTTGCATAATTTCTTCAATTCTTCAATCTTATTGCATTCCCAGCCGGCCAGATTCCCAGCCGGCAGGCCGGCTGCCGGTGGCCTACCCGGCTGGGACAGTTTCTGCCTCTTTTGCACAATTTCTGGTCAAGTCTTCAACAAGCTGCATTCCCAGCYGGCTAACCGGCCGCCGGTGGCCTACCCGGCTGGGAACCTTTTGACTCTTTTTCACATTTTTGGCCAACACTTCATTCACATGCACTCCCAGCCGRCTAGCCRGCTGCCGGCWGWTYACCGGCTGRGAACMMCTGAACAGAATTTTCCACTTCTTTCCGTCCACGTTCCGAAACAGGCCCTTTGGCTCCTATTTCCTCGATTTTCGCTTCACTTCCTGCAAGGCGAGACGGGTAGTCATAGTACAAGAAATAGGGGGACATAATGCACGTAAGGGCACGCAAATCCGCGCGATTCGGGCCAAAAATAGGAAGAGAAAAATAAGGAAAGAAGACTAAATCGAGTACTTATCAGTACCTGAACAAAGTTACTGCATCTACATTAAATCTATTGTATTTATTATGCAAAGCATGTAAAGTAGAGTAATCTAAGTAGCCTTAATACTATAATAAACGAGAATAGTAAGATCATGACATGACTATTTACTTAAGAACATTGAAACAATGAAGTTTAATACCTTATAAATCTCCAATAGTGGATGTAAATGCAATGTTTATGGTAAAGCTGGTAGAAGCTTTGTAGTTCCTTATGTTGCCTATTTTTCTTTTTCCGGAATTATTAAGGCACAATGTATGTTATATTGTGATGCAATACTTTTCTATGATGATGTGGCCTAAGTATGTCATCAAATTATTGTGTGGTTTTCCCTCTTTTTGTGACGATGTCCTGTAACCAGAGAGATATTGGTGCTGGTCTGATTCCAGTATTTATGGCAAGTTGCCTGGTCTTCTCTTGTAACAGTTTGTTACCTTAGGCCTGTTGTAGGAAGTATGTATTTGTCAAGTAATTTGCTATTTAGAGCTAATTGAGTATAATTTGTTTGAAACAATTTACAGTTAGAGGCACTTAAATCAACGTGCAAAGTAGCTTAGCCATATTGCAGCCAATGTTGCGTGAGTTCTCAGGAAAATGAGTCGATGATCTCCTCTGTTTGTTTTCTACGCATTTAACTTCGTTGTGTTCTTAATGTTTATGAGTAATCAGTTGTATTGTATATTTTACAGGGGTGCTTGAAAATCCAAGAGTGTATGCATCAGATTTGGAATGGTAAACAGCTTGTGTCTTCTAAGTTTGCTTCTTTCTAAAAAAAATTACTTGTTACATTCACCATGAAATGATCTGACTGAACATATGTTTATGCCATATCATTTACCCTAAAAATGATCACTCCCATTCACTTCACAATACTTCGGATGTTTCAGTTGCTAGGTGATCCCTGAACACTCTGTTTATGTACCCCTTCTTTTAAAAAAAATCCCTTCCTTTTTTTGCTTGATTAGGCGCAGTTACTGGCTACCAGTATGCTGTTTTTTAGTTTCCTGCACTGGTTATATGATCCTTGAAAGGCTCAATACTTCATATGAAACAACGTTTTGAACACTGTTCTGCAAAGCATTGTCTAGTGCTGCCGCTGCTATCACAGTCATATTTTCTGATTTTCTGGCGCGCGACAATGCCACGTACAGTTGGCCTGGTGAAAAACATGGTCTTGTTAGGTAAATAGGCACTTTATCCAATGTCTGACCTTGGGATTTGTTGATAATTATTGCAAAACTGAGTTTGATTGGGAACTGCTTCCGCTGGAGTTGGAATGGGTAATTCGTAGAAGTAGATGGCCGTAAATTGATACGTGGTATGAGCACATGCTCGCCCTCATGGTGGCCAGTAGTTATAACACAACCAATCAAATTCGGGCTGAAAGTTTTACAGATCAGGCGCGTACCATTACAGAAGCCCGACGATGGTAGCAGATTTCTTAGCAAGATAACTGGGCAATTAGGTTTCAGGATAAGCTCGTGAGGACTCATACCTCTCGGACAAAGTTTGTTGATGAATTCAGTAGGATATATATTACACTTGTCATCTAGAACTGTGTCGTAACTTTTGTATGTGATTGAGGAGCCAAGAAAGCGGGCTATTAAGACTCAATTGACTGCATCAACATCTTCATTCATCGGAGTTAGATTGGCCCGAGTTGTAAAAAATTCTAGTTTGTAACTTTCAAGGTCATCCTTAGGAAATGCGAGCTCCGTAATTGTGTGGATTGGGCTCAAGTCCTCCTCATCATTGTTCTTGACTATTCCTGTTGGGAGTTGTACATATTCAATTTCTTCAGCCTGTAACTGCCCATTACCGAGTGATAGTAAGAAAGCAGAAAAGGCTGGGTCATGTTTGGCTCGGATGTTCTCTGTCAATCTGAACCTGGTGAAGCGTGGCCACAGCACCGAATAGACCAAGCTGTAAGCGATAACTTCCTTATGGGTTTTCTGCGGCACCACTGGCAGTACCTGGCGGAAATCGTCGTCGAATACTATAAGTTTTCCACCGAATAAGCTATTAAGATCACAAAGGTCGCGGAGTAAGATGTCCTTTGATTCAACATTCTCCTTCTTAGCCATAGAAGCCTCATCCCAAATCACTAATGCAGCTTCCCAAACAAGTGTGGTGAGGCTCCCCTGTTTTGGTATGTTACAGGAAAGGGAAGCATCAAGATCTAAAGACAACTTAAATCTTGAGTGTGTGTCCGCCCTGAAGGAATATTTGAAGCAACGATACCTGAAGTAGCTGTTCGCAGCACGATCTTTCCCATCAATCACACTTTAGCATATAGAGCATTATATAGAAATGTTTTGCCAGTCCCACCAGGACCATCGACAAAAAAAGCTCCTAAAGTCCCGGTATTGACATGGTTCATAATCGTGTTAAAAGCATGCTGCTGACCTAGGTTCAGAGAAGTAATGCACGTAAAGCATTCGTCTGGGAAAGGAGCGTTTAGTGCATCTTCTATATCTCGGGTCCGTTGAACTTCAATGTGTAATCGCTCTGCTAAATGGTCTAAACCAAACGCTTTCATAGTTCTACCCATCGCCTCTATTATTTGCTCAACTGATCGATATGTTAATTCCTGCACCCTCTGGGGCTCACTTGTAAATTGATGCTTGAAATCTTCAGACAATGCCGGGTAGTATTTTTTCCAGAGATTTCTTGGATCCTTTGGTTGACAGAAAATAAGAATAGTTGCAAACAACCGTCTCAGAGCAGCAGACATCTCGACACTCACTGCCTCTTCCAAATAGAGGTCTACTACGTTGTTTGCCTCAAGCAAACGTAATTTTAAGGCAGCCTCCTAAAATGTTGGACATTCAAAGCCATCTACAGTAAGAAGGTCTAAATATGTTTTCTGCCCACGCACGTTTTGTAACAACAAACGCAAGTAGTACCTTTCACCTTCTGCAGGAGCCACAAATACAGGTTTCCCTATGACAACCAACTTAGTTTTCCTTGAACCAAGTCCTTTCTCTAGTATCCCATCTATAATGTTCTGGAAAATTCACCATATAGATATTTTGGCAATCTGCCATCTCTATCACTGTGATAGATATTAAAAAAATCAGTTAAAGGGGCTCTGCTTCGTTTTTCACTTGAGATGACTGCCTGCAAATTTTCATGTGGCCGCATTTGGATGCTCTGGAGATTTGGCAAGTGAATTTGCAAAGGCATAACTGGTGGGTGCATTTCATATAGATCGAACCCATAGATGCGCCACATTACTTCACATGGAGAAACCCATCTGCCAGATTGGAAGCGTTCGATCTCATCAACCACTTGTCGTCTATCAGTTCCCGTTACATTAAAGAAAATCTTGTCATGGCCCTTGTAAACATACTTGTATATATATTTAACAGCCTATATTGTTAAGCAAACTTCCACGTTCAAGTGGCAGTCAAACAAAGACATTAGATATGGATTGTAAGGTATAACCCAGCGGCTATCAAGATCATGCTTTCGAATAGTTGCTTTGTCACCATTGTTGCGGCGCCTTTATTCTGGGTATCCATCGGAGTTATGGGTAGTCTCCTGAGTGAATTGTTTTAGGTACCCATATTTGCAATGACCTTTGGTTTTTTTGTGATGCATACATGCACAATCCGGGTTCATCTTTCCACATGGCTCATGCATCATGTGCTTGAGCACTGATTCCCGCAAGGCAGCATTCTGAACTGGCGGTATTTCAGTGCACACATACTTATTGAAGTCTGATGAGCTATTTATCTTGTATGTGGTATTCAGAATGATTAAGAAATGTGCATGCAGTAACGCTCTTTTTTGGAATTTCACAACATATAAGAAAGCGGCAACCTCACCAAAGATTTTCTCTTCCATTATTTTTTTTGTAAGCGCCAGGAGTTTAGCCCTGAAAACTCTGGAAACAATATCGGGTCGATTTTGCGTTTGTTCCCCTGCGCTGAGTTCTCATTTAATTTCTGGCCAGTTAGCATTACAAGTCATTGTTACGAACAAGTCTGGTTTCCTAAACCGTTGGACAAGAGTCATGGAGTTGAGGTATCTTTTTTTCATGTCCCTAGGCCCTCCGATATGGTTTGCTGGCAGCACAACCTTGCAACCAACATTAGAAGCTGAACTTTCACCAGCTTTAATTGTATCTAACAGCCCTTGGTAGAGCTCCGCTCGAATCGTATCCTGATTGTTCCGATAGAAGTCGACGCGCATGTTTTCAAGTTTAACATACATGTCCACCACGGATTGTTGGAAAACCGAGGCTTGGAATCTGTAACAATAGTATTCACTGCAGGAAATGTGATGTTCACCTGGTCCCCGACGTTGTGGGGTCCCTACATTTTGGACAAATTATAATGTTACAGCTGAGTTATGCCAAAATTGTTAAAACAATCATTGAGTGTATTTGCATTTTATGGTAGCACAATATGCGTTAAATTATTGATGATATATAATAATGTATGATGTAATATAATTTTCAATTATGCTTAATAATTTCAGACCTAAGAGCGGAATATAACATACTTGACTTATGCGTATTAGTTAAATGAAGTATACGTAAGTTCAATAGTTTAGTCATTTTATTATTAACGTCAGCAGGCCAAGTATGTACTGAGTTTTGGAATGAATAAGCATGTACAAAAAAACTTACGGTTTGCTTCTTCTTCTAGTATTACTTCTGCGTCAGTGTACGAAGAAGCTATGTGTTCGTTAGGTGCGGCCTTTTTTCATACCCTGATGCCAGCCACTTTTCCATACGGGAATAGAAAAGGATAATGCAAAGGGTCGTAGCAACCATAGTAATGTTGTATACGATGCGACTTATCCTCCTTTCCACGCACCATGATATGTGGCCGCTTGGGTCTCCAGCTGCTGATTGCTCTGACCAAATCACGACAACCTTGTCTGAAGTAGGAGCGTTGTACACGCGTTGGTCAGTGCGTGCATTTTTATTTATCACTATTTATGTGTTTTCCTGGATGTCTACCTCACGCAGTGATTGGAAAAATTGTGCATACGGGTTGAGGGTAGTAATCTGCATGAGTATGTCAACAACATCTCGTCTCAATTCCGGTAAACAACTAGCCCGCCGTTCAGCCTCATGCTGGCTATCGAAGAAATATAGTTGAAAATACCGTGGCCCCCCGTCAGTTGGCATCAGATCTGGGACATAATGGTATATCTGACCCTGAAGTTTGAAAACGTAAATGCCTTTTAATGTCTTCGAGTCAATGTTCCCTCCAATAGAACTAAAGGCAAAAATATTGTTGTAGATCCAGGCATACTTTTGGAAATGCTCAGCACGCTCATCAGTACCAGTGTGTAAGTATATTAGTTGTTCCAGGTAGTTTTTTGTAGGTAGAACAACACTCCCATTTCCACAGGAAAACATGCGTGATTCATACAAAATCCTCCTTGCGCCACACTTCTGGAAACCTTCCACTTCAGGAAGAAGTAGCAAGCCTGCAGGAAGTTGTAACCCCAATACCGCACCTTGCTTTCCCAAAATGCAAATAACTAACAGTTACAGTTGAAGGTAAAAGTGGCATACTTTCACAGAACTAATTGAAGATAACTAAACGATACCTGTCCTGCGGCATGTCTTCCTTCTTTTTGTAGGGGAAGGTTTTCCAGATCTGCTGGATATGGCCACGCTACATAAAGTCACACTTTTCAGAATGCGTCATGCTAAAGCATCCCTAAATGAATCCATCAAATTCAGATACTCACTTGTTCCCAAGTAACAGTTTCTGCCGTTTGGACTGCCGCTTTCGTTTATCTCCTATTTTGTCAGTATTATCTGTGCAACTATGTGATCCCGGATATGGAGGCGGGATGAGGTTGACTCCTACCCATCCCTAGTTGCTAAGCATAGCACCGGGTATGCCTATACCATAATAGTGCATTAAATTACCTAAAGAGTTTTCTAGCGTTATTAATTAAGCAGTGTGTCATTTTATACCTACTTTGTTATCGCTTTGCCTCGCTATTTGACTGTGATCTGGAAACGTGCAATTTGCTCTGTGTGTCAACACTACTGCAAATGACAGAGGTAACAAAGGGATTTATGAAATAGGTTTAATTTAGGGGTCGTGAATGAACATAAACAGTGTGTGTATGTGTGTGTGTGTGTGTGCGCGTGTGTGTATGTGTGTGTGTGTGTGTGTGTGGTGGGKGGGGGCGGGGGGAGGAATAGAGGAAGAACAGTACCTGCTTATCAAAGACGGAAGTGGTCTCTTAGACGTACGCATGCGTTTCACATCACTGGCCCCACCTTTTTCCGTATACACAGGCAATACATTATTTCTAGTAGGTCAACAATTCTGGTTAGGCAGTTTGTATATATGAACAGAATAATGTAATACCTATTTCACATACTGCCCGAGGCATGTTATTAGAAGAAATTGGCGGTATAATGCTTGGATTTGTCAGTTCTCTACAAGGCATTGTCTAGTTTAGTGAAAGTAATCGCATTTGAAAACGCACCGAAACCAACCATGCCAGTAAAATAACCTGTTCAACGTCATTTGATATTGTCGTTTAGATTTGCGCGTCGGTCGGTTACTGCCTTGCGTATTGGCTTCTCCGTAATGAGTAAATTCAACTGCTGATCTAAGCAATTTTTATAAGCGTTAACAACTGATCTAGTTTGAAACATATTGAGGTAGATTTGGTGTCCAATCACATTCGAAAATGCATACCCATAGAATTGAAAGTTTATGCGTAAGATGAATACGTTGTGTTGTTTCTAGGTTCCCCAACTTGCATCCACAGCAATGAATAACTGTTCTACTTGAATACATATGTAAGATTGCAAGCAATTAGGCAATAGTCATAATGGTCACTCTAATAGAACATTGGGATTACTGAAACATACGCTAATTTACAATGAAGTAGTTCACAACAAAAGTTCATCGAGTAACTCACACTGGCACATGCAATAAGGCATACATTACGTGACAACACTATTGTCAAGCCAAGAGGCAAAATTACAGATAACATTCCTAGTTTGGTACGCGAAAACAAGCAAAAGAGGTTATTCCATCAATATAGTTCTTGTAAGCCAGATGTAACAGTCTCATTTACGCCGTTTGAACACTATTTCCAGTGGTGCCGGCACCTTGAAAAAAACAGGAACACTGTTTGTGCTTGCCGCCACGACTGAAGCCCGTCCACCAATAGTTAGGAGACATCATTTTCTAGGTGGCAGAGGCGGGCCATTCAGAGTAGGTATATGGAAAGTCTGCCTGCGCGGAGTCAGGCAATCCCCTTCCACGATATAGCATGAAGGTTCGAACTCTTCTTTAATCCCTAACACCCTTTCCCTAATTGTGCAGAAACTTTCTCTTTGTAGAGCACATGCCACAAGAGCTAACCTCGCTGAGCGCGACTTGTGATTAGCATCCACAATTTCCAGGTTATATGCAGCTATAAAAAAATCTACAACCTTCTCAACCATATTGTTTTTCGCCTTAATTACGTCAGTGCAACATTCGCCTACAATGCACTTACCATTATGCCTACACCCTGGACTATCCAGCAGGAAAAAAGACGTGAGGTGGGTTGAAGCTCTACCGTGTCTACATGTGCACCCTTGATTTCTAGCTGCTGGCATATAACCTTTAAGACAGACATGTAGTCTATTGTGACAGTCTTAGACGTAGTTAGTTCTGGTTCTCTTGGATATTCTTAGAAGGTATCCTTACTCAACCCTTTTTCAATTGATTTAACTCATCATACTTGAGACAGTACAAGGTAGTGCACTTGTCGAACATTTTTTTCCTAGAGGCTGTTACATCTTGAACTACCACATTATATCTTTCCATGAGGTCAATAACGGCATGATGTACTGCATTCTCACATGAGTCACCAATAGTCATTGCCCACCCACATATGTACGTGTATGACAGCGTGTGGGAAGACCGAGTAACCAAAATATGGACATTGTTACTTCCCTCATCAAGTATTTTGTATTTTGGAGGGTCGAAATTGAGACAGCTAGTAATCTGGCTTAGCAAAGGCCGAAAAGGCATGACAACTTGGGTTGGGGTACTTCCCATAGCTACCTGAAACTGTGCACTATTCTAATGGTAGTGTGGTGTCAGAACATCAGGGGTTGTGTGTATGTAGTATTTTCTATGCGTGAAACTGAATCAAAGCTGAGTAAATTACGTAAGCGTAGGTTAGTAGGGCGTCGATCATAGTAAGCCTGCTTTAGGGCTAAGCAGTAGTACTGCTGATCTAAACTGTAACACTTGTATTCCAAGAAGAAACACAATAACAGACCAACCTCCAGGCCCTGACTAAATTGGTCCTTCAGACAGAATAAAAATGTTCTGAACAATGCAATTTACACTGCTACAGAAGACTTACAACAAACAATGATCAGTTGTGTAAATCAGCATGGCCACCATCACACAACACAAATTATATGACACGTATATTTCCATGTTTTGTTTTAAACATGTTCACAAAATACTACACGACTCTGTAGAAGGTTAATGGGAATTCAGAGAATGAACATACAATAAAATCATCACATTATACAAATATTGCTTAGTCATATTCTGTAATACTCGGTATTTTCAGTATAGGGACACTTGGTAGAGTACATGGTACTCGACCGAGTGCCCAGTTGTGTCTTTCTATCAGTGTTCTAGGTGGGGAACTCGGACGAGTTCAACACACTCAGTCGAGTGGCGTGCACTCGGTCGAGTGGAGTGCATTCGGTCGAGTGTCGTCTACTCGGTCGAGTGTCACTTACTCGACCGAGTGTCCGGTTCGTAACGGGTTCTCCGCATAAAGTATAAATAGTAGATCGGGAAGCAGTAATTCATTATTTCGCTTTAAAAACTAAAACCTAGACTCCGTTACTGCTACTCCTTCTATTCTTCACTTCCGCGGCATAAATCTAAGCATTTGTTGGCGTTTTTACGCGTCTTACGATCGTATTTGCAAGGGTAAGTCTTTAATCGAATCTTTAATATGTAGTTTTGAACCCTAATTTCTGATTTGGGGATTTGTTGAGGGGACTTGTCTTATTGAATGCATTTAATTCGTTATAGGAGGAGAATTCGTAGAAGAGGACTTCTGATCATGTGTTTATTCCGATTTGCTGATAAGGTAGGTTTTCCTACTCAGTTTGATGAATTATATGCGTATTAATGTGACAATTGGATTGTATGATGTGATTCCATGTTTGTGTTATGATTGTGATGGCGGAGATGGTATGGTGGTTGGAGGTAGTTGTGATTGGTATTGTGATATTGTTTGTGAGCCATTATGAGAGGTGGTCTCACCCCCATTGTTCGCCTTCTGTGTTCTCTTAGTGTAGGGGGGATGTGCACATTAAGGGACTTGGGTATTGTGGGTGGTTTAGGTGGTTGGTTACGGTCTTCCACTGGCAGGGCTACATACTTCGGTGTGTAGTC
>VHZZ01002484.1:44765-55474 GCA_009801015.1 Silene noctiflora
GACTTTATGGCTTCTATTGGACATGAATGTCCAACTCTTTCGAGGTGGTTTGAAAGCCGGTGGCTTCAACTTAACTYTATCATTCGAAAGGATGAGATAGGTTGGTCCTACCTTAGAGGATCAACCTAGTTTTATTACCTTATCAAAAAAAAAAAAAAAAAATTATCTACTCACCCTTACCAAGAAAATTCAGGTAAATACACCACGTGATTCATGGGATCATGGCCCTATGTCAGCAGCACTCTCAGCTGCTCCATCTACTTTCCACCACTTTCTAATCAACAACCTCTACTGAACCGACTCAAACAGTGAAACACAATCAACCATTCATGGCTAAATTACCCAATAACAATCTCAATCTCATTCTCCTTATTTATTTTCTCCTGATTCTCTATCATTTTCCCATTTATCTTTCCCAAAAACCAACACAAGATTCCCTAATTTCTTGCCTAAATGATCACAAACTCACAAACTATTCTACACAATCTTCATCTAATTTCCACCACCTTCATAGATTCTCTCTACAGAATCTAAGAGCAAAAAGATTCCCTCAACCATATGCTATAATCTTGCCTGAATCCAAGGAGCAGCTTATTAGTACTGTACTATGCTGCAGGAGATCATTTCTAGAGATAAAAATCAGAGGTGGGGGCCACAGCTACGAGGGTATCTCCTCAATGCCACGTGACAGCAACCCATTTGTGATCATCGACATGATGAATCTCAACCGTGTGATCGTCGATGTCGAATCGGAGGCGGCCTGGGTTGAGGGTGGTGCCACACTGGGGGAGTTGTATACCGCTATTGCGGAGAAAGGTAGCGGATACGGGTTCCCAGCGGGTGTAGGACCGACTGTTGGGGTTAGTGGGCATTTCTCTGGGGGTGGGATTGGAGTGATGAGCCGAAAGTATGGGCTTTCGGCAGATAATGTGGTGGATATCGGTTTAATCGATGCTGAAGGACGTGATTTGGGCCGAGCTGAAATGGGGGAGGATGTGTTTTGGGCTGTTTGTGGTGGGGGTGGTGGGAATTTTGGGATGGTCTATAAGTGGAAGGTTGAGTTAGTTAAAGTACCTCAAAGAGTCACTTGTTTTCAAGTGACCAAACAAGGTCCAAACAATCATGAATTGGCTAAGTTAGTGTATAAGTGGCAATTTATTGCTTCAAAATTAGAGGATGAGTTTTATTTAGCAATTTATCTTACTAGTGGTGCAAATAAACAAGTGTATGTTACATTCTTAGGGTTTTACCTAGGTGCGAAAATTGAGGCAATGTCGGTAAAGAACCGAGAATTTCCGGAGTTGACCATCGACGAGGAAGAATACCGAGAAATGAGTTGGATTGAATCAGTCTTATATTTTTCGAATCTTCCCAACGGGAGCACGATTCATGACTTGAAATCACGGTATTTTGTGGGTAAATCGTGTATCAAAACTAAATCGGACTATGTAAGGGACTATGTCTCGGTCGAGGGTCTAGAGGGTATGCTTGATATGGTTGCATTGGAGCCCAATGGACTTGTTATATTGGACCCGTATGGCGGAATTATGGGTCGGATTGAAAGTGATGCAATTCCTTTTCCTCATAGGAAAGGGAACTTGTTCAATATTTTGTACGTAGCGTTTTGGAGGGAGGAAGAAGGTGAAGATCGGTACTTGAATTGGGTTAGGAGGTTTTACGAGTACATGACGCCTTTTGTAACGGCGACTCCTAGAGCCGCTTACGTGAACTATGTGGACCTTGATCTTGGGACAATAGATGCCATTGAAGATGGTAATATTGCGGAGAAGGCAAAGAGTTGGGGGGAGAAATACTTTTTAAGTAATTACGATAGGTTGGTTAAGGCCAAGACGATTATTGATCCTCACAATGTATTCAATCACATACAAGGGATCTACCCTGCTAATGTACAATATCACGATGAGCTCTGACTCTGTGAGTTCCTGATTTTTGTTGTATGCTTGCAATGGATTTATTATTGTTCTAAACAAGTTTCGTGTAAAATGGTTTTACATGACAAGTTTGTAACACGGTTTTTTAGCAACTAACTTTGATATTTGTATTAGGAGATCCGTTTTACGGTTTTACCCAATTTATAAGTCCAGCGACTGGCGACCTTAAATGAGACTAATTGTATCTAATGTCACTTGATTGCAGTTGTAAATTGTCAAACACCAACTGGTCCAACTTTTGGAACTGCAGTCTTGTACAACCTTGAAAATTTTGACCCGGAATTGTAAACCTACTAAACAAAGATTAATCAAACACCAAAACAAAGATTAATCAAACAAAGATTAATCATACAAGAATTCGTGTGTCTTTTTTCCCTTTTTTTAATGGCTTCGATTGCTCAAGCATTCTCCCTGCTAAGTCTTATTCTGCAAATTTATCTGTTTTCAGGTAAGTCCGTTTTAAGAAAAATTCTTGTGTCCTCTCGTTTTAATTAGCAATACGAATAAATTTATCATATTGATCAAATAAAAATCATCTTCTAATCATGTGAATTTTATCTGACAGCAGGAAATGCCAAAACATTAACAATAATAAATAACTGCAGCTATACGATTTGGCCAGCTATAGGAAATACTACTGCCACAGGGTCAGCTAATGTTTCTGGATTCGCCCTCCGGGGTGGCGAATCCAGTGTCGTTGACGTTTCAACTCAGTGGACTGGTCGAGTGTGGGGCCGAACGCTTTGCTCGACCAACAAATCAACCGGCAATTTCTCGTGCCAGACCGGTGACTGCGCCACTGGTAAGATCGAATGCACTTCATCATATGTAAGTCCTGCCACGTTAGCCGAGTTTAGTTTCAGCCGAACTAATAATGAGGACTTCTACGAGGTTCGTGTGATAAATGGGTATAACCTCCCTTTGTTGGTTGCTCCAAATGTTGACAGTTCGCCAGGGTGCACGGTCACTGGGTGCGTGTTCGACCTTAAAAAATCGTGCCAGCTTGCTGAGCTCAGGGTGGTAAGCAAGATTAATGATAGTATCATAATTGGATGTAGAAATCCCTGTGATGTGTTTGGTACGGATCGGTTTTGTTGCAAAAGTGTGTCCGACTGTCAGCGTTCCAATTTTTCGTCGGCGTCATTGATCTTCAAAAAGCCTTGTCCCCGAGCTTTTAGCTACGCTCCTGACGATGATATGGACTCCTTCGCTTGCGATGGTTCGAGGACGTCTTCATATAACATTACTTTCTGCCCCTCTGCTGCTATGTCCAGGTGCTTATTCAGTTTTCTCCGACTGATTTTTCTCTTCATTTGTTTACATTCTATAGATTAGTGTAGTTGCTAAAGTCATAAAAGTCGGCACTTGTGATCCAAATTTATAATTCGTCTGGAGTACCACTCTTTCGGAATTTACTCCAGACGAATTATAAATTTGGATCACAAGTGCTGACTTAAAAGCTTTATTGATCAATTCGTCTGGAATACAATTTGACTTAAAACTTATTGATCAATTCCGTATAATTTAAGTTGACTCTAATGTACCACTCGTTCGGAATTCGAAATACATAATTGAGACTAATTCTATTTCATGCTTAAATCTCTTGCATTCTGAAATTCTGTGTATGTGCACATTAATTCTTTAAGACTACTCTCCATACCTGCTTCACAAGCATTACAGCCGGCATTGGCACCGGAACCAGACACATCGTCACCAATTCAATTGTCACCAACCACTAACTCGACAGGGAAGCCTACACACCAAAACTTACCTGGTAAGTTACAGTGTTATACTCCGTTTGTTAATTAGTCTACATCATGATATACATTTGTATCCACTAGTATACTGTTAACGTAAGTAGATTAACTTATAGGCAGTACCAGTAAAGGGAAGGTGCATACGGCTTTGATGATAGCCCTTCCGACAGCAGCTGGAATTTTGATTTTTGTACTGCTTGGTATATATCTCTGCATTTCTAAAAGGAAGGCCGTTAAAAAGTTCAATGGTAAGTCACATTTTAGATTATAATGGTGAAATACTAGGCAAACTTTAGTACTTTACAGAGCACCCTTCTAACTATAAGTCTAGAAGAAACACCATCACACTTATTACAAGATCTCGAGTACATCTATAACGTTACATAATTACATAATGTTTTGAAGTCTTCTGGGTATGGCAGAGTTAAGGATCTTTTTGGTTTCAGAGGACGGATAATCCATGATGAAAAATGTGTTATGACTATACTTCAATTTTATTTTCAGTTCAAACAGATGAGATGCAAAGGTTTGTGGATTCTTTGCAATTCGATTTCAATACAATTCGACTAGCTACACACAACTTCGCGGTAAATAATAAACTTGGAGAAGGTGGATTTGGTGAAGTCTACAAAGTAAGTAATACTTACTCTAGATATGCCATTGGATGTTTCATGTACATGCCATTTGAATGTGAAATATGGATTTGCGGATTTTGTTCTCAACCATTTCAATAATACTCCTACCACATTCTCGCTATCTGAGTCGGACCATCAGACCATGTCTATTGAAAATCAGCTCTAACGTACATGTATGATGTACCATCCACATATATTTATGTCACCGTTACGCTTCAACCTCAATTAGACAATTAATATTCCAAAAAAAATTCATGAATGCATCAAGTAAAGTTGTTTTTTGGAATTTTAAGAGCTCTTATTTTTCCAAACAGGGGGAACTTGAGGGTGGACAAGAAGTAGCTGTGAAGAGGCTTTCCAAAAATTCAGTACAAGGAATTGCAGAATTCCAAACTGAAATCGTCCTTGTTGCTAAACTACAGCACAAAAACCTGGTAAAACTACTAGGATATTCCGCATCGCCTAAGGAAAGCCTACTTGTCTACGAGTTTCTTCCCAATTCAAGCTTGGATAAATTCCTATTTGGTAATACCTACTTATATAAGTAACAAATCTGTATATACGGAGTAATTATGAACTTCAGCTACTGAAACTAAACGGACTACCTATATGGTACAATAACTGCAGATCCCGCCAAGAAATCATCTTTAAATTGGCAAACTAGATTCAATATTATCAGTGGTATTGCAAGAGGGCTTCAGTATCTTCATGAGGATTCTCGAATTAAGGTCGTACATCGAGATCTCAAATCAAGCAATATATTACTTGATGTAGCCATGAACCCAAAGATTGCCGATTTTGGCTTGGCAAGGCTTTTTGAAGTTGATCAAACTCAAGGGGACACTAAGAGAATAGTTGGCACTTAGTAAGATATCTTACATTCTTTTCCTAATTTTCTGACACAGTTTAAAAATTTGTCCTACATTAGTTACTTGAATAGTTTTATGCATGATGATAACACCTTATAAATAGTTATAAATTTTCATAATGGTATTTCATTACTCTGAATTAACAATGCAGTGGCTATATGGCCCCGGAGTACGCAATAACGGGTCATTACTCGGTGAAATCAGATGTTTTCAGTTTTGGGGTGATAGTGCTTGAGATAGTAAGTGGCCAAAGGAATCGATTCTTTGGACGATTGCAGCTCGACGAGGCACTACTACACCGAGTAAGTTCACATGATCAACACAACTAATAAAATTAATATGCCAAAATGTGAAAGAGAACCCACTTGTTATTTGTCGCTTGTTTGATAGGCATGGAGGTTATGGAACGGGGATGAGCCATTAAACCTAATAGATACAGAGTTGGGAGACAACTTTGAAGAGGAAGAAGTACGAAAATGCATCCAATTAGGATTACTGTGTATCCAAGAAAATGCTATTGACAGGCCGAGAATGACCTCCATTGTTGCTGCCCTTAATGGTCAAGCGATTCACCTCCCGACACCAAAGCCGCCTCATTTTTTTGGTTCTCCAGTTGTTGATGAAGCTAGCAATGTGCCGGATGAATATTCCCCTCCATATGTGCATACAGGAGATGAAACAATCACCAATGTGTATTCTCGTGACTGAAAACTGTTACTTCCCTCGTCCCGCTCATTTGTTTACCTTTGGTTTTGGCACAAAGACCAAGGAAAGAGAAGGAGGCCAATTGTTAGATGACAAGTGAACCAAATTGATTGTCGATGATCCAATTGCTCATTATCAAACACATTCCTAAAATAGAAAAGCATACAATTGACTCCAAAAATAGAATAGACAAATAAATGACAGGGACGAAGTGTGTATTTTTTCCACTCAATTCAATCCCCGTCCCCTCTTAAGCATGGAGTATATTTTTGGTTTGAAATAACCATATGTAGAGAATGTAAGCGATAAATAAATTGAAATAAAATTGGAAAAAAATGAGGTTTAAATGAATGGTGTAAAATGGTCAATCATATCATGTACATGAACAAGTATAATCCTCAATTTTTTTCACATTTGTCAGACTTTTCAAACACTAACTAGTCCAAATTTTGGCACTTGTGCGACCATGGATTGAAAGTTACGGCATGGAGAATTGTAGACCTACTAAACAAAGATTAATCAAACACCACAAATTTTTTTCTTCAAAAAAAAAAAAAAAAAAAAAAACACCACAAATTTTTCTCATGTAATATCTATACAACAATTTTTTATTTTTTAATTCTTTTGATGGCTACATTTGCTCAAAGACTCTCTCTGCTAAGCCTTATTCTGCAGATTCATCTGTTTTCGGGTAAGTTCGTTTTAATAAGCAAACGAACATTATTTATCATATTCTATAAATAAAAATACATCTTTTAATCATGTGAATTTTACTTACCGCAGGAAATGCTAAAACATTAACAATAACAAATAACTGCAGCTACACGGTTTGGCCAGCTATAGTAACTACTTATTTGACTGCCACTGACACAGGGTCAGCTAATGTTTCTGGATTCGCCCTTGGGGAGGGTGAATCCAGTGTAGTTGCTGTTCCAAATCAATGGAGTGGTCGAGTATGGGGACGAACACTTTGCTCAACTGATAAATCAACCGGCAATTTCTCATGCCAGACCGGTGACTGCGGCAGTGGTAGTATGCAATGCACCTCTTCAGTTGTGAATCCTGTCACTTTAGCCGAGTTTGTTTTCGGCGAATTTAATACGAGTAATAAGGACTTCTACGACGTTACTGTGCTAGCTGGGTATAACCTCCCTTTGTTGGTTGCCCCACATGTTGATAGTGGGACTGGGCCTGGGTGCGAGGTCACTGGGTGCGTGTTCGACCTTCAAAAATCGTGCCAGCCCGCCAAGCTCACGGTGGTAAGCAGGAGTAATGATAGTCTAATAATTGGGTGTAAAATGCCCTCCAATTTTTCGTCGACGTCATTGATCTTCGAAAGACCTTGTCCACGAGCTTTTAGCTACTACAGCGACAACGGTGGAGAGAATGCGACTGGTACCTTCGCTTGCAATGGTTCGAGGGCATCTTCATATAACATTACTTTTTGCCCCTCGCCTGCTATGTCCAGGTGCTTATTCTGTTTTCTTCTACTATTCCGTTTTCTTTATTCGCTTGTATTCCACACATTTGAGTTAGTTGGTAAAGTCACAAAAGGCGCACTTGTGATCTAGGTTTATAATCCGTCCCGTGTAAACTTATCCAAATTCTTCTAAATCTGTTGCCTTATTATCTGTATGTGGTATCTGCACATTAATCCTGCAAGACTTCTTTCCATACCTTCGCCACAAGCATTACAGCCGGCATTGGCACCGGAGCAAGACACAATGTCACCAATGGTGTTGCCCCCAATTCCATTGTCCCCAACCTTACTTAGTAAGTTACAGTGCTAGACTCCGTTTGTTAGTTAGTCAATACCATGATATACATTTGTACGTACACACAAGTATACTTCTGATGTAAATAATTTACCTTGTAGGCAATACACGTAAAAGGAAGGTACATAAGGCAATGCTAATTGCCTTTCCGACAGCAGCTGGGATTTTTATATTGTTACTGCTTGGAACATATCTCTGTATTTCTAAGAGGAAATCCATTAAAAAAAATGGTAAGTCACATTATAAATTAATAATGGGGAATTATTTGTTGATTTCGAAGTGCACCAGAACATTACGTGACGTTTTGAAGTCTTATGAGTATGGCATAGTAAAGGGTCTTTTTTCATAATGAAAATTGTGTTATGACGATCATTAATCCAATTATCTTTTGCAGTTCAAACAGATGAGATGAAAAGGTTGGCAAATTCTTTGCAATTCGATTTCACTACAATTCAATTAGCTACACAAAACTTTGCAACTGAAAACAAACTTGGAGAAGGTGGATTTGGTGAAGTCTACAAAGTGAGTAATTTGAACTCTATATTTGTCCTTGGAAGTTTCAAATGCATGCCAATGAAATGTGCAATACGGGTAATACCGATTTTATTCACCATCCTAGCTATTTGAAAGCTCTTTTAAAAATGTGTAATTCTCTTCAAGGAGCATAAATGTTTCAATCGACTCTTTAATTTGACGCCTAATTCAGTCTAGGTATCCATGTCGGACCATGTCGATTGTGTATCGGCTCTAACATACATGTACTGTCCACATATATGAATATCACCAATTATGTCTACACCTTGATTTATGTTTCTGACATTTTCATGAATATATTAAGTACGTAACAATGTTTTCTTGGAATTAAACGAGTTCTTGACATTCCGAACAGGGCAAACTTGAGGGTGGACAAGAAGTAGCTGTGAAGAGGCTTTCCAACAATTCAGTACAAGGAATTACAGAATTTGAAACGGAAATTGTCCTTGTTGCTAGACTACAACATAAAAACCTAGTGAAACTATTAGGATATTGCGCATCGCCTAATGAACGCCTACTTGTGTACGAGTTTCTTCCGAATTTAAGCTTGGATAAATTCCTATTTGGTAATACTACTTTTATTTTGTAGCAATTCTGAACAGAATTATGTACTTTAGCTTACCGAAAAGTGACTAGATATGGCACAAAAAATGCAGATCCCACGAAGAAATCATCTTTAGATTGGCAAACTAGATTCAATATCATCAATGGGATTGCAAAAGGGCTTCTGTATCTTCACGAGGATTCTCGAATTAAGGTTGTACATCGAGATCTCAAATCAAGCAATATATTACTTGATGAAGCCATGAACCCAAAGATTGCAGATTTTGGCTTGGCAAGGCTCTTTGAAGTTGATCAAACTCAAGGAGACACTAAGAGAATTGTTGGCACTTAGTAAGATATCTTACATTCTTTTCCTAATTTAATGACAGAGTACTAGCATTTGTGGTTTTTCATTACGCTGAATGTGTTATGCAGTGGTTATATGGCCCCAGAATACGCCATAACGGGTCATTACTCGGTGAAGTCAGATGTGTACAGTTTCGGAGTCATAATGCTTGAGATAGTAAGTGGTCAAAGGACTCGATCATTTGGACGATTGCAGCTGGACGAGGCGTTACTACACCGAGTAAGTTCACATGATCTTCACAACAACTATAATTAATATTTGCCAGAATACTTGAAAGGGAAGGCATTTGTTTGTTTGTCGATTGTTTGATAGGCATGGAGGCTGTGGAACGAGGATGAGCCATTGAATCTAATAGATACGGTGTTGGGAGACAACATTGAACAGGAAGAAGTACTAAAATGCATTCATTTAGGATTATTATGCATCCAAGAAAATGCTATTGACAGACCGAGAATGACGTCCATTGTTGCTGCCCTTAGTGGTCAAGCTATTCGCCTCCCGACACCAAAACCGCCTCATTTTTTTGGGTGCGCAGTTGAAGATGAAGCTCGCGACATGCCGGACGAATATGCAGCTCCATATGTGTATACGGGGGATGAAATAATCACTAGTGTGTATTCTCGTGAATGAAAACTATACCAGTACGAGTAATTGTTACGAGGATAATGGACCAAAAAAATTACTCCCTCCATTCCATTTTTATTGTTCTCTTTTCGCCAAAATTTATCCACTTTTATTAGGGTTATTTAATGGGAATATTCCAAACTATTAGGCTGCTTCTCAAAATACTCCAAACTGTAATTTAACTATCAATATACTCAACTATTATAACACTCTTCTTATACTAAAACAGATGGAAGGGCTACCTGTTGAACCAATTATTTATTTTTATTTTTATTTTTTTTATTTTCACCGTTCTCTTTTACTGAGCATATACTCCTCATGGAAATTACTCCCACTCCCAAATTTCCTGTGGCCTTCATTTACCCATTTTTACCGTCTTCTTACTCTCCTTCATAATTTCATAAACCATCGCCTTAAAAATGGGAAAACTCATAGAAAACGCTAGATCTGAACCGATTGAGGCAAATAAAGCATATATCTAAAGCATTAATAGTCTTTGACTAACTTGAATTAGCAAATTAGGTTCAACTTTCTTCAAATTAAGTGATTTAATATGAAAGAAAATGTTATTTTATATGGACTTGCAGATACTTTTATCTCTCCCCAGATAAATTGCTTTTGTTGGTTTGATACTTTGTTTGACAGTAATATTGATGATGATTATACCAAGTTTTCTGGGCAAGGTGATAATTCGAAAAAAATTAAGGTGCATTCTCTTTATTGGGATTATGATATTCTCCAATTTACGTGCATTTGCCTGCAAATGAAGTGTACAAGCTCAATTGATCAAATCACAAATCCACATTCACACGGCCACACCACACGAACAAACCAGTAATATATACAAATACAGCCTCGATCTAAAAAAATGAAACTTTGATTGAATTTTTAAACGGGTATTCAAACAAAAAGCTACCCAAATCACTTAACACTAAACTCACCATTGAC
>VHZZ01002485.1:98930-108946 GCA_009801015.1 Silene noctiflora
TAGAAGTATGTGAGAATTATGAGTGTTAGAATCATAGAATGCTAGAATGCCCCTAAGGTCGGAGTAGAGGCCTCCTTTTATAGTAATTCTAGGATAAAACGTAAACAACCTAAGGAGAATCCGAGGCACATAAATGCATGCAACCCCAATCGGGGATAGGACACCCCGATCGGGGACGTAGTGATCCCGGTTAATTGTCTTTAAGGCCATATTAAATGGCCAAAGAATCTAATGTATCACATTGAAGCGTCTTAATGCACCCGGTAAATGCCTCTTGTGTGTGGAATACGATTAGCATCCAATGTTTTCATTTCAACAAAGTTGCTTGGACTTCCTTTATTGTGCTTCTATTCTCATTTGTTTACATTTTGCCTTCCATGAACATTTGGGCCATTTCCTTGACATGTGATCATTTCCTTCACCATTTTGAGCTTGCAAGATCAAGTGTGATCCAATCCAATTTCCACTTAGCTTGTAATCTTGATGTTTGCTCTCTCGACGGGAATTAGATAACAAAAGCTATATGTCCTACAAATTACACTAAACGCATGAAAAACATTTAGAACACGAGATTAGCTCAACTAAACACTAAAAGTAGTGAAATAATCATAAAAATCGAGCTAATATAGGGGATATAAACATGTATACAATAGTCTTATCATTTCCCTATCGTTTGAGCGAGCATAGCTCCCATGGTTGTTTCTGTGACCGTAAGGCATAGGGATCATGGTTGACCTTTCTGTGGAGGCATGAGCACAAATGGTTTGGCCAAAATCTCCTTGATTCTTTCGAAAACCTTCTGACAATCATCTTCCCGCATGGTGTGGTCCGTCTTCTTGAGCTTTTTGAATATTGGCTCGCAAATCATTGTGAGTTTGGAAATGAAGCAGCTTATGTATTGGACCTTGTCTAGAAACCCTCGAATTTCTTTCTCTGTCTGCGCTTGCACCATTTCAATTAGAGCTTTAATCTTGGATGGATCAATCTCTATTCCTCGTTGACTTACGACGTAGCCCAGCAACTTCCCGGACGTTACCCCAAATGCATACTTTTGGGGATTGAGCCTCATATTGTACTTGCAAAGTCTAAGGAAGAACTTGCGAAGATTAGCAATATGACCCTGTCTTTATTTGGATTTAATGATCATGTCATCGACATATACTTTTACTTCTTTATGCATCATGTCGTATAGCAAGGTGGTAGCCGTGCGTTGATACGTTGCACCCACGTTGATTAACTCGAAAGGCAAGACAACGTAGCAATAGGTTTACCATTCAGTGACAAATGCGGTTTTATGCATATCCTCTTTAGCCATCTTGATCTGATTATACGCTACATATCCATCCATGAAGGATAGAAACGCGTGGTCAGCTGTATTGTCTACTAATATGTCGATGTGTGGCAATGGAAAGTCATCTTTTAGGCTTGCTTTATTCAGATCTCTAAAATCAACATAAACCTGGATTCACCCATCCTTTTTGGGTACGGGGACTATATTAGCCACCCAGTCAGAATACTCGAAAACATTCATGAACCCGGCTTTGAACTGCTTGTCTACCTCTTCTTTGATCTTAAGACCCTATTCTGTCCTCATTCTGAGGAGTTTTTGTTTAACTGGTTTGAACCTTGGTTTGATTGGGATACGATGCTCGGCAATATCCTTATCTATCCTTGGCATGTCTTTATAGGACCAAGTGAAGACATCTTTCAACTCATGAAGAAGATCGACGAAAAGAGCTCTTTCAGTTGAGTCTAAGGTGGCCTCTATCCTAAGTTCTTTAGGTTCAAGGCCTGTCCCCACATCAATTGGTTCATTATTTTCTATAACTGATGCCCCCCCGTTCCTCTTTCGAGATTTCTTTTATTAAACAAGGTGACAAGCCAAATGAGTCTGGGCCAGGATCGTTCTCAGTATCGTCACAAACATAATTCCAATCATGATAACATATGGAGTAAGCAGACTCTTCGATGACTTCTCTAGATTTAGGCTTAGATTCCAACTCTAACTCTAACTCAGACTCGAATTCATCGTCTTCTGGTTCCACTTCGAACATCTATCCCTCGCCCGTGGTGAGCTTAAAGAGTCTTCCTTGACTATTTGCCCACTTGATCGACTTCCTCCATCCCACTTATCTTCTCGCTGGATCTACATCTGTGATTAGATTTGTGGGGTTGAAATGGTCACACCGTAGTTTTATGGTCATAATTTCGTTCTAGATTGCCCTTACGAATCGATCCTCCACGAATAAGAGGCTGGCAACTTGGCTGTCGAGCCATGGTTTTGTAGGGGTTTTAACGGTAGGAACCGTTTCTTAGGGATTGAAGTAGCAGTCATATAAAAATTCTATCCCGGCTAGCTTGTTACCCTCATGTACCCATGGTTCGAGAAAACCATGAAAATATTCATGTTTTCCCTCTCTGACGAAGTAACCATTCAATGTGAGGTGGTATGGCCGCAACTGGACGCCTTTGTGTTTTCGAGCATTGAGTTGGGATGGTATTTCAAAGGATTCTTTGAGAGTAGGTTTGTATCCGAGTCCAAAGGGTATCTTCTGAGAATTACCTTCCTTGTAAGGCGCGAAGGTATTCTTTCTAGTGGGGGTTTAGAGGTATCCCCGGGAAGTATCCCTGGGATTTGAGTATGTGGTTTACCACTAAGTTCGAGTGAGAACTAAATTATAGGGGAGCGAGTTCGCTCTCTAAGGAATTGACGACTTGAAATCCTCCCAACTCGTGTATTGGGTCAAAGATGACCTGGTTACTGGATACCTCCTCCATGATCGCTTTGATTAGAGACGAAGTGATCATCACTACTTGACCTTCTAAAGGAATCTCGATCTTATGATGAAGGGTGGATGTCACAGCTTTGCAAGCATGGATCCAAGGCCCTCCTAGTATTTTGTTGAATGATGCTTCGATATCTACAACTTGGAAATCGACATTTGTTTCGACTGGACCAGTGGTTATGGTTAGATCAATGAGACCTATTATTTTACGACGTGTCCTATCGTATGCGCAAACACCTGGGTTAGTTGGGATCCAATCTGACTCTCTTTTGCCTGGTTTATGCGCGGTTTTGTGTGGTATGACATTAACCGCATAACTGGCATTAACCAACGTCATTGGTAAATTTTTCTTGAGGCATGTGATGGTGATGTACAAGGCTAGATTATGGTTGACGCCAAATGGAGGTAGGTCTTCGTCTAAGAAAGTAACTGGGTTACTTAGCTTGATTAAGTTCAGGAGGACTAGGTTGACCACATCATTAGGGGTAGAGTCATATGGTATGTTTAGCTTAGCCAGAGCTTGTAGTAAAGCTTGGCGATGTGAGAATGAGCTAGATATTAGTTGTCAGACTGAAAGATCATCCTTTGTTCTTTGCAACTGCTTCATCATTGAATAAGTAGCCAAAGTGTCATTTGTATTCTGCTTGAGTCCGATTGCCTGTAGGAACAGTGCCATTTGCTTATCCTAGTGTGACGTTTTGATATGGGCGACCTGACCAAGTGAGGTGATCAACGTCGTGGTCTGAGGTCTTGAGGAGGGGATGTTCATCAAGATAGACATCTTCACCGTCATCTGCCTATACACCATTGATAGTGTTATGCTCTTTTAGTTGTGTGATTTCATCCTCTAACTCAGTGATTTGCTGGACTAAATCGTTGACTACTGTGATAACTTTCGGCATCGTGGACTCCTTATAGAGAGTAGTTACCATTTGCGTTGCATTTTCTCTGCGAGTCGTGATGGAGGATCCTTTAAGTTGAAAAACTACGTTTTCTAAATCTATGATTTGCCTATTCACACTTCTTACCCATTCTATGAAGTCGGAAATGGTAGGTGCGGTTATAGAATATGGTTCCTTGTCTATCGCAGTGATTTCATCTTCCACGGGTGAGATGAGGTGCGAGCAATCTAAGGTGGATTCCTCATTTGAGATTACTAAAATTCCAAGAGGATTTTGAGTATTAATGGGTTTTCTTACATGTGGAATGGGTAATCGACCATCCTTAATCATGTCTTGGATAACATGCTGTAGCTTAACGCAACTTATGTGTCATGTCCCTTACCCTTGTGAAATTCACAATTGGCATTGATGTTCTATGATTTTGACTTCTTTCCTGGGTCGGGCGTAGGTCAAATGGGTTGCAATTTGCCTTTCTTGACTAACCTCTTAAGTGCATTAGAGTAAGTATCCCCAATGTCAGATAAATTTTAATACCTCAGGTTTTCTTGCCTTTGGGTACTCTATCGAGTAGAGGGTACTCTATCGAGTAAGTTATGATCAGAGTCTAGAAGTATTCTGTTAGTTAGTTACTCGACCGATTTGGGTCAACTCGATCGAGTACGTCAGTTACTCGATCAAGTACCTGCGTTGTTACGGGTTTTGTGCCCAGTTTGATTTTAAAGAAAAAGGGAGGCTTTTATATAACAACATCGTTTCTTTTACTTTTACTTTTACTTTTACAACTTTCACAAAAAGGAGAACTCAAACAACGTAAGATCCTCCCTTCTCTTTACTATCAAATCAAGGGGATAAAGTTCATAACTTTTAGGGCTTTTCATACTGTCGCGATCGTCGTATTCTGGGTAAGATTCTTATGTCATCTTTATGTTGACTCGTTGATTTTGCTTAAACCCTATTTGGGTAGATTGGGGGTTTTGGGAGTTAATTGTTGCATAGTTGATATTTGGATGTTTGTTGTATAGGAGGTGACTTCATATAGAAGAGATTTTGACTTCTTACTCTAGCTTTATGATTTCCATCTCAGGTAAGGTTTCCCTACTCAGTTACTGTTTAAATTGTATAAGAATGTTGTGTGGCATGATTTTATGGTTACTGCAGTTACATTATTAATATTGGCTTGTTTAGCATCATGTGGAATGGTTGTTGTATTGTTTGTATATGGTTCGCGAGGTGCGCCCTCGGCTGAGTGGAGTCATTTGCGGGAATTGCTTCACGCCCTTGTTCGCCCCATGTGGTTCCCGTCATAAAGGGGATGTGCACATTAATGATTATTGGTTTATTCACACTATGGTTTTGAGCGGGGCTTAGGTGGTACGGCTGCGGTGCCCATTGGCGGAGTGGATTACCTGTTGCGATGGGTAATCTAGCAGGGCTACACATTTAGTGTGTAGTTATGTGTTCGGTGTGATGTGAAGTTTGGGGAATGTGATGTATGGTTGTTATGGGATGTATGGTTTGTGTATGACCCTTATCTTGTTTATTCAGTAACTGACCCCGTTTATGTGTTTTGAAAACATTGGTGATCCATTCGAAGATGGTGAGCAGTTGACTAGCAGGTAATCATATGGATAGCTCACGGGATCTGGCTGGGATGGAGTATTCACTAGTCTTAAGTTTAGTCTTTCGCTGTAGTCCTATAACAATTTTGGTTTTCAGTACTTTTGTTGAGAAAGTTTGTATCTTATGTCCGGTTTTGGTTTATGAGTTGTACACACTTTAAACAGTTGAACTTTAAATGTTGTTTCTTGATGGTCACTTTTGATATACTGTACCTCAGGCAACCGAGATTTTAGCATCTCTATATGATAGGGTGGTCTTGGTAAGGCACCTTGGTGTATGGGGGTGTTACAAAGTGGTATCAGAGCGACGATTTTGGAACCTGTAACCAATGAACCTAATGAACCTAGAGAGTCAAAATAAAATGAAACCGGGTTGGATTTGTTAGGAGGTAATGCAAAAATTAGGAGGTAATGCAAAGACTTGGGAGACGTCCTAAAGTTGTGAACTTGCTCTTGCAACTTTGAACCGGTCACTATGGGTGTGTCATGGGATCTCTACTTGTTTATCGTTTTTAAAGTATATGTGATGGATGCAGTATGTTTTTGGTTGGATGAACTGAATAGCATGATGAGAGTATGTAAAGTATGAAGTGAAACATGTTTAGGTGATGATTGATGGATGTTTATTGCTGATTTATGCTAGTAACATGAGATAGGGATTAATGCTGTATTTATATTATGTTTTTGCGTAAAATTATAGTACAAAGCATACGGGTAGTGTAATTCGTGAGCATGACTCGATCGAGTAGGGGGAACTCGATCGAGTAGGGAGGACTCGACCGAGTAGGCTTTACTCGATCGAGTATGTATTTTGTTGAGTTGGGCAGAAGTTCTTATTTCATAGTTACTAGATCGAGTAAGTTGGGGGCTCGATCGAGTAGGCTTTACTCGATCGAGTGGGTTTTGGCTCGACCGAGTATGTTTCATGTCAAAACCTTTGGCAGTTTCTGGAAGTTTTAGATACTCGATCGAGTGTCTTGTGACTCGATCGAGTTAGCTCTACTCGACTGAGTATGTATAAGTACTCGATCGAGTGCGTCTTACTGCGGGTCATGAATGCTTTGAGCCGTAGGCTATGTGCTTACGTTTATCCTTTTCTTCTATAGCTCAAAGATGCCACCAATGAGGTCTGCTACTTATGTTAAGGCTCAGGAGATGAGCATTGAGGATATTTCTAAGATGTGCTCACTGAGACCCTCAAAAGGTTTGGCAAAGAGAAAGAGACAGGGGTAGACTTCTTCAAAATGAGTACTACCATCTCTCGCTTCAATCCCACTACCTATTTGGGCACAGGTGCGCCGATCCTGCTCTAGAACTGGCACCATGAGATGGAGAATATCCTCGGGGTGGTGCATTGTTTAGAGGATTTCAAGGTGGAACAGTTGCATTCTACCTAAGGGACTCAGCTGGGGAATGGTGGGATAAGGTTAAGGAGGGTTCTCTGGAGAGTTATCTAAATCAGGGTGAGACCGCAATCATGTGGTCCGAGTTTAAGAGACCTATAAGGAATGAGTTTGTTCCGGAGCATGTGCGTAGTAAGATGCGGGATGAGTTCGATTCTTTTGTGATGACTGGGGGTATGACGGTGACTGAGTACTATCACAAGTTTAATGAGAAGTCGAGGTATGCTAAGGATAAGGGGCTGACACCTGTTAATTTGGCGCGTCGGTTAGAGAAAGGCTTGACTTACAAGATCATAGAGAAGCTACCGACGGGACCCTTACTTATGTGAAGGAGGTCTATGAGAGAGATGGGCGAGCTGAGAGGTTGGTCGAATTGGCCAAGGAAACTAGGGAGAAGATCTCGGAAAAGAGGAAGGTTGAGAGTGATGGTGGTGGCCAGTCTAGTTATAAGCGGGGCAATCACAATCAGGCTAATTCTTATTCATATTGGTCGGGATTCAGTGGAGGATCTTCTTTCGGTCGGGGTGGTCACAGTGATGGTGTGAACTGGTACATCTCGTGCTTTAACTGTGGTGGTGTTGGCCACAAGAGGCAGTCTCAGGGGAACTTTTCTCAGGCGCAGAGCTATGCGAGCAACCGGCCAACTGGGTCATGGAGTAACCAAGGAGGGCTTAGCAACAATGGCGGTTTCAACCGCAATGGTGGGGGTTCTTATCAGAGTCCGACAGGTAATACCAATCAGGCATCAGCTGCCAAGTCTACTACGTCAGCGAGTATAGTGCAAGGGGGTGGCCAAAAGAACAGCGGTAAACTGTTCATGATGGACAAGCAAGCTGTTGTGGAGGATGCGCAAGTGGTCACGGATAAATTTTTTGTTAATAATGTTCCTACTTTTATTTTGTTTGATTCGGGAGCATCACACTTGTTTGTATCTTCAAGTCATGCGAGTTTGAGTCTGTAAAAGATGAAGTTTTTATACCTTCTATGGAGTTTGTATCTTGTGGGAGGTTGTATAGAGGGGTATCTATGATCATTAGACAAGTTGATCTCCCAGTCGACTTGTTAGAATTTCCTTTGCATGGTTTTTAGATGATAGTTGGGAAAGTATAAAGCTGGAATAGTCTGTCATCAAAAGAAAGTGTCTTTAAGGGGTCCTAAGGGTGTTAGGGTGTCTTACCGTGGGTTTGTGGTCAAACCCAAAGTCAAGTTGATTGCGGCAATAACTTTGAAGTCTTACTTGAGGAAGGGGTGCCCAATGATTTTATGTCATGTATGGGATAATCGGGCCGAGGAGCTGAAAGCAGCAGAGATACCAGTTCTGGGTGAGTTTGAGGATGCTTTTCAAGAGAAGATACTGGGGTTACCGCCAAGGAGGGGCATCGACTTTAGTGTGGGGTTGAAGCCGGGAACGGGAACTATATCTAAGGCTCCGTACCGGATGGAACCAAAGGAGCCGGAGGAGTTGAAAAAGCAGTTGGATGATCTGTTAGAGAAGGGATACATACGACTGAGTGTATCGCGAGGCACAAGTGTTGTTCGTGAAGAAGAAGGTTGGGAGTATAAGGTTGTGTATCGACTACAAGGAGCTGAACCATGTCACAGTGAAGAATAGGTATCCTTTACTGAGGATAGATGATCTTTTTTACCAGTTGAGTGGGGCGGGTGTCTTTTCCAAGATATATCTCAGATCGGGATATCATCAATTGAGGATTCGGGAGGAGAACATACCAAAGTCAACTTTTCAATCGCGGTATGGTCACTATGAGTACGTCGTGATGCCATTTCGGTTGACTAATGCACCAGCGGTGTTTATGGATCTTATGAACCGGGTTTTCAACCAGTACTTGGATCAGTTCATGGTGGTGTTTATAGATGATATCTTAGTCTATTCCAAGACTAAGCAGGAGCATGCAGAGCATCTACGATTGGTATTGCAGACCTTACACGATAACCAATTGTATGCTAAGTTGTCCAAGTGCGAGTTTTAGTTGGAGAAGGTGGCCTTTTTGGGCCATGTGATCTCTAAGGAGGGAGTGTCGGTGGATCCTAGTAAGATAGCTGTAATGTCTAACTGGGAGGCACCAAAGAATGTGGCTGAAGTTCGAAGTTTCTTGGGTTTGGCTGGTTACTACAGGAGGTTTTTCAAATACTTTTCAAAGATAGTCAGGCCTATGACAGCGTTGATGAGGAAAGAGAACAGGTTTTGCTGGGATGAAAGTTGTGAGACGGCGTTCTAAACAATAAAGAAGCGTTTGACTACAGCTCTAGTCTTGGCTTGACCTGAGGGGAGTGAGAAATTTGAGGTGTATATGGATGCATCGAAGAATGGGTTGGGTTGTGTGTTGATACACAACAGGAAATTCATTGCCTATGCTTCTAGGCAATTGAAGTCTTATGAGGAGAACAATCCGACGCATTATCTAGAGTTGGGTGCAGTTGTATTTGCTCTAAATATTTGGAGACATTATCTGTATGGGGGCGACAGTTAAGGTGTTTTTGGATCACAAGAGTTTGAAATACATCTACGCTCAGAAGGAGTTGAATATGGGACAGAGGCGATGGATGGAGCTTATTGGGGATTATGACATGAACATTGTATACCATGAAGGGAAGGCGAATGTGGTGGTAGATGCGCTGAGTAGGAAGAGTGTGCATTCCCTATGCACAACTATATCACTGATGAGATTGAGAGATGAGGTGACCAAGATGGGGATACATGTGATCTAGAAGGGGGATGCTAGAGGGGACTTGAAAGTTGCGCCAGAGCGGAGGGCTAGAGTATAGAAGGGGACAATGTCTCGGTTCTCTATTTATTCTGATGGGAGTGCTCGGTTCGATGGGAGGTGGTTTGTTCCTAAGGATGATGAGTTGAAGAAGCTGATTATGACGGAAGCTCATTGCACTCCGTTTTCTGTACATCCGAGTGGTGATAAGCTTTATAAAGACTTAAAGAAGACCTTTTGGTGGCCTGGGATGGAGATGGAGGCAGCTTAGTTTGTGGCTCGATGTTTGATGATAAGTACTTTTTATATGCATTTTTATCCCGTAGTTTATCTCTATTTTAATAATCATTTTAGCACTTTGTTTAGTGTTTTGAGCTAATATCGTATTCTAGTTGCATTGTCTTCCTTTTAACATGTTTTGTAGGAAATCAAGCTTTTAGTAGCTAATTCCCGACAAATGGCCATTCTCGATGTGTGAAGAAATGGCCCAAGTTAATAAATCAAGCCAAATGTAAGCAATTGAATAAATGAAGCACAAAGAAATCCAAATGAAGTGTGGAAAATATCAAGCATAGGATTCCAA
>VHZZ01002486.1:9586-29923 GCA_009801015.1 Silene noctiflora
TACCACATTGTACATCCAATCACACAATACATTCATAAACACAACAATAACCGCAAACCAAACATACAGTACTGAGTAGGGAAACCCTACCTCTAGCAATCCGCAGCGACCCCGCACACCGTTCTACGGAAACAAGCAACCACTGAACATCCTATACCAAATAGCACGACATCTATCACTATTTCACACATATCACTAAACCACCAGAGACGATGATGACAACAACGATAACACATACCTATACCAGCTTTCCGGCGACAAGACCGCTTCCCGACACATGCTCCCATCCCCCCAAGGTGATTCATCTCCCCATATCCTCAAAAGGATGAGAACAGGAGGAGGAATGGCGAGGCGACGACTTCTAGGTTTAGGAAAATGAAAAATGAAAATGATTCGGGTTTTCTGATATCGCGATATATATTTTATCGCTGGACACAAGATACTCGATCGAGTTACTAACTTACTCGATCGAGTGCGCCCTACTCGATCGAGTAACGAGGCTACTCGATCGAGTGTGTAATACCCGCCCTTTTGGGACCTTTGAACATCGTTGACCGACCTTAGTACTTGCTGAGTCTCGTTTAGTTCCTCGTAGATGCGTGGTGGTCAAGTCACTCGATCTAACTATATGTGGTCACTCGATCGAGTACCTAGTTACTCGATCGAGTAGGGGGCACTCGATCGAGTAACTAGGTTACTCGATCGAGTAAGTTACGAGCAGCGATAAAAGATATATCGCGAAATCAGAAAGTCGAATCAGTTTTCATTTCTTTTCTTTTCCTAAAACCTAGATGTCGCCTCGTCAGTTCTCTCTTGTTCTTACCCTTTCTAGAACAAGGGGAGGTGCGTTGCCATGGGAGTCGAGAGCAGGAGTCGGGGAGCGATCTTGTCGCCGGATGCTAGCATAGGTATGTATACAGTCGTTGTCATCTTGGTCGTTGTTTGTCTAGTATTGTGTGTGGTAATAGTGTTAGATGTGGTTGTGTGTCATAGGATGTCGATGATGGCTTGTGCGGTGAGGCTGCGTGGGAAGTCTATGCGGTTTGYTAGAGGTAAGTTTCCCCTACTCAGTACTATACGTTATTTAGTTGTGGTGCTTGGCTGCTGTTTACTGTATGATGATGTTGACATTGTTGTGAGTATGATTTATATGTTATGTGGTGAATGTTGTTGCGTTGTGATGAAGGTGGAGATAGGAGTATGTTGCGAGATGCGTTCTCGGCTGAGTGGAGTCACTTGCGGGAGTGGCTTAACGCCCTCGGTTCGCCCTCCGTGGAACCCGCCACGGGAGGGGATGTGCACATTAATAGACATGGGTTATCGCTCGGTTTGATGAGTGGGGCTTAGGTGGGAACGGCTGCGGTCCCCCACTGGCAGGGCTACACACCTTGGGTGTGTAGTCAGAGATGTGACGAGGGGTAGTGTGATGCGTTGTGGAAGGGAGGAGGAAAACTGTGATGTCTTGTGTACCTAGTTTTGTGCTTGTTGTATGATGGTATGGTATTGACCGTGTGTGGTGTTTCTTTGTTGTTCATTTGGTGTTTCTCGTGCTGTGTCTGTCGTGATCCGTATGGTGAGCAGTTCGGTTTGACAGGTTGTCTTTGGAAGTCTTGYTGGGAGTCGGAGGGACGAGTTGCCACGAGTCACGACGACTTAGTTTTGGATGATAGTTCTACGAGTTGTATCTTTCTATTGTTATCATGTAATCACTTGTAATTTACTAAATTGGTCTATTATCGACATTTGATTATTACTTGCCTCGGGAAACTGAGATGGTAGCGCCCTTATCTATTGGGGAAGGTCTTGATAAGGCTCCTTGGTAGATGGGGGTATTACAGAGTGGTCCACGCTAGATCGAGTTACCACTCCACAGCCTAGCAATGAATGACTTATAAGGTTTCAGGCACATACCCAAGGTCAGACAACGTCGGTCAAAGGGTCCTAACAGGGCGGGTATTACACATTCAAGCTTCTTACCCATTGTTGTCAGAATCCGGTTCGTATCTACGATTTTACGATCCAAAAATGAGTGATCGATCCTGGATCCTACGATTCTATCACGGTTGTAGAATCTTACAATCCTATTCATTTGAAAATTCCCTAAGATAGAATCATAATACGATCTTATGATCTAATTCCATAGTAAAAAATACTTAAATATTAATATACATTTAAATATAATGTCATCATAAAGCCCAAATTTTGTCTGAGTTATAAAAACATGTTCATATAATGATACTAAATAATTAATTATCAATATTTTATGCATAAATATTAATAAATAAGTGTGTTGATCTTCAGTTATACGTTTTTACCCAAAAAAACTATATTTTCTTAATCCGTAGGATCTTACGATTCTATGATCCGATTCTACCGATTCGCTTCTAACCTGCCATCAATCCAAAATAGAATCCCGATCCTGACAACATTGTTCTTACCTAAATTGTAGTCTTTAGTTCCAATTTTCCAACTAGTCTTAGGAATAAAACGGTTAAATTGCACCCCAATTTTAATAAATGAGACAATTTTTTTGTTAATCCATAAACATTTTGCTTCTATCACATCTCTCTTTAACTGATATGTTTTAAGTTTATAATAGTTATTATATTCATTTTAAAACATCATTTATATCAACTTTTAATATACTCCCTCCACACATTAATGTTCGTCCCATTTAATTGAAATATTACTCGCATATAATAGAGAAATGAGAAGAATATTAATGTGTCGAGGGAGTTCAATATAAAACCTTATTCTTTTGGTCTGAATGAAGCTGGACAAAAATGAATTGAGTAGAGGCTTGAGGTGAAATTAAGTTGAAAAGAATAAGGTCTAAAATTCATATCTTGCTGGTCGGTTGAATTCGAAACCGATTCCAAGCTTATCCGAGCTCGAAACCGATTCCAAGCTTATCCGAGCTAGATGTAATGAGCCTCGATTAAACCGTACCTCAACCTATCTAAAACTTTTCTTTTGACCCCGATCAACCCCATGTCTTCTTTCCACTGACCTACCCTCCTTTCTCTCCATCTCCCTCTCTCTTCAGACCAAATCCCAATTTCTATGTTTTCACTTTCATGTCAATTCTAGTAAACTCCCCAACTCAGCTTGCTCAATCACTTCAATTATGCCAAACCTCAATTTATTAGGGTTTTCAATTTCCATAATTGGGGTTTCCTCAATTCATATGCTCATTTTCTCTGTTCAATATGATTTTGTAAAGCTTCCTCAATAATCACTACCAATTTCATTAAAATTTAACTCTGGTATTTGCTTCTCATTTTCTTCTGTCTTTGTTATTTTTCCTTAATTTTAATTGTTATTGAGGATTTTGTTATCTGGGTTGAGATAGTATGATGTTCAATTGAGAAATTTAAGAAATTTAAGAAATTTGGGATTAAATTTCTAAATTCGAGGTATTATTTAGCTGGGTTTGGTTAAATTCTTAATTTGGAAGCTTTGATTTCCTTGTATTAAGCTTTGTTTTGCATAATGTCTGATTTTCTTGAAGGTAGATTCTAACAAAGCATCCATCTTTTTAGATTTACCCGAAACCGAACCTGAGACTCGGAATTGCCTGCTACCTTACTGTGTGAAATGTCAAAAAGCTCTTATGATCAGCAAGCTAGGAGCTCAACAGGCTAGTCTTCTTTCAATTTTTATTTTTATGTCTGTATTATCTTGTATTAACTGATTGTGATATTAAGCATAAATACAGATGTAGGCGAAACCGAATAAGCTAAAATTCAGTCTATTGTCGACTTATGATGCCGTATTATTGTCATCTGATGTGTACCCTTAATGATTGATTATAGTACACCCAAAGCTTACCCTGAACTCAAAATTGCATGATCGGACCTGAGTGCAAACATACACAAAATGACCTGGGCTGTACCCCGTAACCAACAATCGACTAAAATACCCTTTCCCTTAAGCTATCATATTCATTAGAGCAGAAGTTGGTGACAACCAGTATGTAAAGATAGAAGGAAGGTCTGAATGAGTTAAGGGGACTTGAGTAGTGGTTTCATGGGTATGACGCAGGGGAGCAATATGTATCTGTCAGTTTAAGTCAACTGGTGTTTAATGATCTTGCTCAGTTGCTCCTAGCGGATGGGCAAATATTTTAAGCGAATGCAATTTAGAAACACAATGATGTCCAAATGGTCTTCTTATAGAAACAAGTGTTAATTTTTTCATGAACTGGTAATTTAGTCGATTGTTTTCCAATGAAAAGAATGGTCTTATTCAGCTAGGTTTGCAAAATAAAGTGCACCTTGGGTGTATCTAGGTGCGGATTTTAGCGAGGCATTAGCTCTTCGACCCTTAGTAGCCAAAATGCTTTAGCTAGCTTTGTGTATAAAGCGCGACTATGGAGACACAGTAAAACGTAGAATTCATAGTAATTTCTTCTATTTATTTTATCATGTCAAGTCCATCGTGTCATAGGACTCATAGTCCCTAGCTTTTACCTATATACATCATTTTTTTTTCGAAATTATCAATGTGTTTGTAAAGACATCTTGTGTTGTGTGCAAGTGGCATGCCTTCACCTCGCTTGATACACCCTGTCGCCTCGTTGTGCGTTACGCTTTTCAAAACTCGGGATCGAACCTCTAGGATAGAAGGGTATGATGTTTGTAAATTTGTTATACTGTTTGCCATATCTTTGGTCACCCTTAGTTGGTAGGCTTGTTATGTACTTTGTTATGGTTTGTTGGGATTTATGTTTGATGGGGATGGACAGTTGTTATGTTATGGTTAGTTGGAATTTATGTTAGATTGGGATGGAATATGGAAAAAAGGTAGGAAGTGGTTATTCTGGAAAAAAGGTGAAGAAAATCTTCCATACTGGCAAGATTCGGAAATAACCCTAAATTAGCTAGAAAGTGGGACATTTTTAGAGATTTCTAGAATTTTTTGAGTTAAATTTCTAGATTATTTCTGTTTAAGATAAATGCTATTTCCACAACTAGTACGAAGCAAGATTGTTTGAATGAAGAGGATACTAGAGTCGAAAATTAGCCGAAGCTAAAAGAGAAACTTCCAAGTTTATTAGAGTTCCTCAAAGACAATGCATTTGCTTGTCATTATCCTTTCGCACGTAAAAGGTTATTTAGCGTCTTGCTATTGTCAATACACGCCCTATTAGGTTAGCAGTGTCTTCTTTTTATACACTATTATTGAATATAGTCCATTATTGCCAGTTCTTTATATTGCAGTTAATTTATTCTGTTTAAATGCCAACAGGGTTCTCCCCTGATCAAGATTCGGTCGGGTCTGTGACAAAGAAATCCAGCTCTTCAGGCAGCAAACTTCGAGGCAGGAAAGAGTTTCTTCGTAGATTTGCAGACTCTAAAATTTTCGTATCTAACCTGGAGAACTGGTATAAAACATTATCAGAAAATTCCGATATAGAAGCCTTTGACTTACCTTTTGAGTTAGTAGAGCTTCAGAAGTTTGATTATGCACTAGAAGGGGTTTCATTCCAACAACTTGTTCGGATGCCTAGTGCTATCTATGCTTCAACATCTGATGGTGTTGAAGCTGCTGCATATTTAGCTGTTGAAGATTTTCTACATGCAAGTGTACAAGGATTGTGGGAAGCATTTTGGAGTGAGGGTGAGCCTTTACCGTTATATGTAGCTTGCCTTCATAATGAGAGTAAGAAATTTTACCAGGCAGAAAGGGCAATTGCAGCCGATAAACTGGAGGGCCTTTCTGCAGCAGCAATTTTGGTTAAGAATGACAGGCACCCTCACGGGAGGTGGGATGAAGTCCTTGAGCTCGCTTTATTGACTCCTGATATTGGATCCCTTTCCGTGGGTGGGGCACGAATGCCTCCTCTTTCCATTTTAGGTGAAGCTTTATTTTTTGCTATCCGGATTATGCTGTCCAGAAGCTTAAGCAGGACAAGTATTTCTGAAAGTCCAAGCCCTGTTTTTGTGTTACTTGTTGATTCTCAGTATGCTGGTGTGATTAAAGTTGAAGGGGATGTAAGGAATTTGGACTTGAATTCCAATAATGTTTATGAATGTGCTGCAAAATGGGTAAAGCATCATTCACATATTGCCATGTCTCCAGTTGACAGGGTATGGAACAAACTTGGGAATGCTAATTGGCGGGACATAGGTGCTCTTCAGGTGCTTTTTGCAACATTCCATTCTATGTTGCAATTTGCAGGCGTCCCTAAGCAGTCTATTGAGGATTTGGCTGCCGATCATAGTTCTCGTCTCCAAGGAAGAAGAATAGAAAGGCAACTTGCAGACACCACGGTAAACGGACATGACTTATCCCGTTATCAACCGGGTCATGGCTTCTCAGAAATTGTCGAGGTTGCAGATGAACCCGCTATAAGAGAGCGAGATAAGCCGGTCAAATTGGTAGTTGGATCGGTTTTGTGGTTGGAGGATTCAGTTTCAAACAATCATGAAGGTTATCAAATTACTGACATTTGCAGTGACGGTGAACTTCCATATTATGTAGCAAATTCTCTTGATGATCCTGGAAAACCTCTCCTTTTATATGTCGGTGCACACCCCTCTCAGGTTGAGCCTGTTTGTGGAGAGATGAATTTATGGTACCAGGTACAAAGGCAAACAAAGGTCTTGACAGCAATGAAACAAAAAGGCCTCTCCAGTAAATATCTGCCTCAATTGAGTGCATCTGGTAGAATAATCCACTCTGGTGATTGTCAAATATCCAATAAAAGTGTCGATTGTAATCACCCGTGGTGTGGAACACCCGTCCTAGCGACTATCCCTGTCGGGGACCCAATAACCGTAATGGTCAGGGATGGCCGTTTTGGGTCAGATGAGGCTATAAAGTGTTGCCATGACTGCTTGTCGGCCCTTTCTGCTGCCGCTGGATTAGGCATTCGGCATGGAGATATTCGACCAGAGAATGTGATTTGTGTTACTTCTGGTGCAAATTGCCATTACTTTGTTCTTATCGGTTGGGGGCATGCTGTGATGGAAGAGAGAGATCGCGCTGCGATGAATCTTCACTTTTCTTCCACTTTTGCGCTCCAAGAAGGTAAGTTGTGTTCGGCATCTGATGCTGAGAGCTTAGTTTACATGCTTTATTTCTGTTCGGGTGGAGAGCTGCCCGACTTAGATTCAGTTGAAGGAGCATTGCAGTGGAGGGAAAGGGCTTGGTCAAGGAGGTTAATACAGCAGAAGCTTGGGGACATTTCTGCTGTTTTAAAAGCTTTTGCTGATTATGTAGATAGCTTATGCGGCACACCATACCCCATCGATTATGACATTTGGTTGAGACGTTTGAAAAGACATATGCGTGATGATGATCACGGGAAGGGAATCGATATGTCATAATAAAAGGCGTTGATAATCTTTGCTCTCGAGGAGTGGACTAAATTTTGTGATCTCCAAAAGTTGGAAGGCAAATCGTGTAATTAAGTTGTCAATAGACTCAATTTGTTGTAGTTCGAAGGCAAATCTTAGTGTTCAATTGTCTGATAGGTTGACCGTTGATGCCATGAATGCGGTGTAGAGTACTCAAGGGATGGTGCAGGCCAGTACTATGAAAAGCTTAGAAAAGAGTCGGAGGCTAGTACAGTAGTAATTATAGTAAGTGATTAGTTTGATTTGTGATCATAGTTCTTTTTGTAATGAGATTCAGATGATTCATAATTCATTTGTAAAAAGGGAGCAAGGAAATTGGTTTGTTTGAAACTTGTTTCTATGCTACTTTTAGCCTTGTAGTTGTATCATGTTGTAACTTTTAAAAACAAAAAATTCACTCGCTAGGCCGATACGTGAGGTTTGATATTTTGCTAGAAATACCCAATTTTTTGATCTGGAAACTTTAACAGGCCATAAATCGTGTTTATGAGTTTAGAAAGTGACAATAATTTTTTTTTCAAATCGATTCTCTTTCCCAGTACTATGATTTGAAAAAAAATGTCAAGTTTGGAATTCGTGACCAAGAGAAATGGTTAATCAAAATTTGTTCGGTGAAAAAAAACTTTGACGTACAAAAACCCCTTGCTACAGGATCTAAACACAACAATTTTTTTAAGTTATTCGAAAAAAGAATTGTCGAGTTTGGAACTAGTGACAAGAGATATAATCAATCAATGTTTGTTCGGCGAAGAAAATTTTGACATACAAAAGCTCCTCAGCACGGCTCCAAATACGACAATTTGTTTTTGAAATTTAAGAGTCTGTTTTAAGAGGCCATGACTCAGGTTAATAAATTTGTTTGGCGTTAGTAAGACACTGCGTTTTGACGAGGAGAAACAGATAAAGCCTAGCGCACGCACTCTCTTCTAAAGTTGTTCTGGATAAATAAATAAATCTCTCATTCTGTTTTGAGTTTTTACATTTATAGTTGTGATTTTTCATTATAGCAAGGGCCAAGGAATATCTACACTTGTTCTCTCATTCAATTCAAGTATGGTATTAATTTCTCTCTTCTCCTTTTTTTTATTTTTTTTTCAACTTCCATTTCCCCCTTAATTTATGTTTATGCATTTAAGTTTGTTTCAATTTTGCAATTTTCTAACTGTTAATCATTGATGTTTAAACGTTTGGGGCTAAATTACACATTGCGTCAAACGTTTGGGGCCTATTTGCTACTTCCTCGAATGTTTAAGGATTACTCGTTTGCTTTTAGTTGATTAGATTGACCTTAATGACGACTGGAGTTGCTTGTAGTGTGTTAATTTATTCGCCATGAGAAATCTGATGCATAACTAGGCCTGTTTAGGTAGGACTAAAATTAGTTGATGCCATGAGGCCTGAGGGTGACTTAATTGATTAATTGAGTTAATTAGTAGCTTGAAAAGTCATTAGTTTGTCCTAAAACCCCGACTCTGCATTTTGAGCATCTCAAAAACAACAGTAAGACTATTCGGAAACCTTCTAACAGTCCTCCTGACACCTTAGGGCGGCAAGGACACATTTTTCACGATATTGTGAACTTTTGTGGTTGTGGGTTTTAGGTTATCCTTAGTTTGAACCGTCTTTCAAATGCTAAACAAAATTCGTTACAGAATCTGTCAAATTGCACTTTGCAAATCTTCCTCCATAGCTCCATTGTCCACCACTCAGTCTGTGCCACACAAAGTGCATATTCCTAATATTCTATTGAGGATTGGAGATTCTTCGCTTTTTATTTTTTTATTTTTTATTTATCAAGAGAGCATCAATTGATAGTTATCCAACTAAAAATTAGTTCATCCACTCGTATATCACATTTTTTGCAAAAAGAAAGACATACAAAACTGATATTAAGAAGAATCAGGTTGAACTAAAAAGGTCTCGTATCTCATTACCCCGTAGGGCGCGTACTGTATAATCAGCTAGGTGCAGCACGAGGAATGAGCTACACAGTGACGACGCTCTCATTGCCTCTCAACCTCAACTCTTCTCTCACCTCTCCGGTAATCTTTCTTTATTTATCTACCTCTCCCTTGTCTCCAATGTATGCACTAAGTGACTAAAACATGTAGTAACACCCTACTAGTTGTTACATCAGAAAACAGATCTTGAAGGAGGTCAAGTTCAGTTTCCCGAGCCTCCAAATCCATCCTTTAAATGGCGCCTTCTTATTGCTTATGATGGTACCTGTTATTCTGGTTAGTACCCTCTTCTGTCTACATTATGCTTTCAAATATATCATGTTATGGTATCAGTGTGGTGGTATTGTGCAAATTATTGTTTTTATTAGACAGTTATTAATCAAGGATAATTCTGAATTGGATTGGCGAAACTAGTCCAATAGGGGTGTTTATGTGCAGATTTGATTAAGTGGTTAGGACGTCAGAAGCAAAATCAGTGACTATATCTATTATAAAAATTGAACAATAAAGAGGAAAGAATTTGTGGGCAAACTTACGGAAAATGGTGCCATGCACCCTAACCTTAATCGTGTCCACTTTTCACCTTTTGTTGTTAATATCACATAGCATAGATACTGTTATTAGTGGGAACAAATCCACGGTTAATGGTGATGGTGCTTCCTTAACCTTAATAACCTTCTTTTTGTGATCTTCACATATTTTAGATATTTTTGTTGATGGTCAATTCTATGATATTAATTATGTGAATAAAAGGTGGTCAATTCATATTACAAATGCAAGTGAAATGCAAACTAATATGCAAGCTAAGCTAATATATAATACAATGCAAACTATACATAAGAGATAAAGAAAGGAAAAAGGTCTTACAATCGGGATCTCAATCAAATCCCCCATTCATCGAAGTTGCCATCATCTCCACTCCTTTCTTCTTCATCCTCTTCCCCTCCTTGGTTTGGAAACATGAGGTGCGGTTGCATTCAAGAAGGCTTTGGACCATTAGGGTCAATGAACCCTTGTTGAGCCATGTGATAATATTGAGGATATAGGGCCAAGTAGTTGTCTTCATGCCCTTGGTGTATCCTCACGTCAATATGGTTCATCATACCTGTCAATATGTCGATGCTCGAAAGAGCGGTCGTGGAAGGAGGAGTATAGGGTCGGTAGAAATTGGGGAAAGGTGGAATGTTGGCATAAGAAGGTCGGACACCGTGAAGGAAAAGTGGAAGGCCATAGCTCGGAGCAAGCGGTGCTTGGGAAGAAGGTTGACCCACTCTTTCACGTCCTCTAGGTGGTGGAACCGCTAACCTCCCAATGGGAAGGAGGTAACTCAGCGTTGGTGCAAGGTAGCTCGATCTAGTGCAAGGTAGCTCGATCTAGGCTCGGTAATTGGAAGGTCCCAACAAGGAAGGGTGAATGTAGTGCTCCCCTTTGTGTACCAATCCATTCTTCCCGACTCATTCCATTTGTGAAACCGAAAGATGGTCGTTTCATCAATTAAAGTATCTCCTGTCAAAGGTGTATACCTCTCATCATTATTAAAACCCGGACACAATGCTTGGGTCATCCTAGTCAGAAGGCCTCCAATCACAATTTCCTTGGTCTTTGCCGTTCCTCTAGCTAGTGATCTAAACCGGATAAGCATCTCAAGTGTGAGGTTGAAATTGTAATTTGACAACCCTTGGACATTCAAATATGATTTTAGGAAAGTCATGTCAAGTTGGCTAACACTTCCCGTGTCACTCCTACCAATGATAGTTCCCGCAATAAACCGATGCCACACTCTAATAACTTGGTGATGTATGTAGAAAGCATGACACCTCCTAACACCATCCAATTCCAAACCGGTAATCGCTCTCCATAAGTGTGATTCCGTGAAGCCCATGGGTTTCTCAAGGCCGGTCGGTCTCGGGTTTGAGAAGTTCAAAAATCGCACCAAAATTAGCTAGGTTCAACCGATGAGTTTCATTACACAATCGAAACTCTAAACACACCCCATGTCTTTTTCCTTGATATACTTTGAGACTACACAAAAACTTCAATGTGAGGCTTAGATAGGTCACCTCATGCATATTAAACATTGTCTTAAGACCTATTCCTCTAAAGAAGGACTCGGTTTGACCTTCTATACCGAGTTTATCTAACACCTTATGACAAAGAAAGCGAGTAGATTCGATTTCCATACCTATTAGCTTAATGAATCGCTCCCTATGCTTGTCTTTCACAAAGACGACTTCCGGGAAGCTCTCAAGTTGTTCCACCGCGGGCACTAGCTCCTCTTCTCGACTTTGGAATTCCGGTGGTGCATTAGAACTCCGCAGGCTACTACTTCCAAGGGAACAAAGAAGAGAAAAGGGAGTAATTCTAATGCATCACCGGAGTTCCAAAGTCGAGAAGAGGAGCTAGTGCCCGCCGTGGAACAACTACAACTTGATTGAATGGTTTGAATACTCCCGTCCTTTGGGTTCGACCTTTACTTGCTTGTTATGCTAAGTTAGTTAAGATATAAATTTGTTTGGTGGTTTGACGATACACCAAAATGGAGCCATAAAATGGAGGAAAAATTTATAAAATGGGGTTTTGACGATACACCAAAACTTGATTGCAGTATTATTTGTAAAGTGCTATTTTCTTCATTTGGAGGAAAAAAAATAGAGAATTTTCAGATGGTTTACATTCTTTCAGTAGTTTATTTGTTTAGTAAAACTCCATATAATTTGCGGGGAATGTTTCCCATGCTTCTGAACTTTGTTGCTCTGCTTTCATTTCTGCTTTTTTGCCTCTGTGTCTTGGAGCTGATTCTATCGTAGCTTGACCATTTCTTCCCCAACTACTTTTTCCCTTGCGACTACTTTAAAATCTGCATTCTGCAAGTCTATTCATGACACAAGGTTCCCGGTTCCCCCATTATTCTGCAAAACATTACTCCTTAACACTCAAACTTTGATTTCCTTCCAACTTACAAAAATTTCTGCTTCGTTTTTTGTTTCTCGAGTACTTTCAGGTTAATCAACTCTATTTTGAAGTTGTACTAACATAAACTACTCAGGATGGCAGTATCAAGCATCACCTCCAACGGTACAGTGTGCACTAGAAGATGCTTTAATCAAAACTACCAAGTTGGATAGAAAGGATCTATGTTTAATCGGTGCAGGCAGGACAGACAAAGGAGTTCATGCATGGGGTCAGGTCTGACATTCTCCTTCTTAAGAAGTTTGAAAGAATAGCCACTCCACAAAGTGAGTAAAGCTTACGTCAGTAGAAGTTTCAGGTTGCACACTTTCTTACACCTTTCAACTATGATACGTTGGATGATGTTCATGCGGCTCTTAATGGTCTTTTACCTTCGGATATCCGTGTAAGGGAGATAAGTCCGGCATTGCCGGAGTTCCATGCTCGTTTTTCTGCAAGGGGCAAGATGTATCGTTATACTATATATAATGGCAGTGTCATCTGCCCATTTCACCGTCATTATGCATATCATAGTGGCTATGACCTCGATGCAGTTGTCATGGCAGAGGGTGCAGCACATTTTGTTGGACAGCATGACTTCTCTGCCTTCGCTAATGCTCAGCATAATGATAGAATACGAAATCCTGTGAAGACAATATCACACTTTGATGTCTATGAAAAGGTGAGTTTTGAGTGCGGTGTTTATATGAATTTTGAAGCATATTTTAATTTCTTAACTTAGTGGCACGAAAGATTCACTAGTTTTACTTTGGAATTACTTCGTAAGATGGAAAAAAAATCAAAAGTACTTGCTAAATTATACTCCCTCCGTCCCAGTCAATTGTTGTCCTTTGGTTTTGGCACAAAGACCAAGGAAAGAGGAGGGGGCCAATTACTAAATGACAAGTGGAACAAATTGAGTGTGAAAGATCAAATTGTTCATCAAGTTCATTCTTAAAATAGAAAGGACAACAATTGACCGAGACACCCCAATATGGAAAAGGATAACAAATGACCACATTTTTATATTTTGAAGTAGCCCTCAATCAACCCAACTCTAAGTTCAAGTTTCATTATGAGTCTTCCCAGAACCTGTTCTCGATAATAACCTAATTTCCATTATGGATTATGTGCAATCGTCTGTGTCAGGGAATTTGCGCCGATGAACCTCTTGTAGCCAACCAACTATAGACGTCAGTGATGTTCTTGTTGGTACTCATTCTAGAAGTTGTTTTCATTTGGTTTGTGTTTCTAGGACACGTCTGGCTGGGTGATGTGAACTGTCGGATACTATTTTTTTTCCGAAGTCCTCTACTCTTGTCTGTTTCCTCAACATTTCGGTACTGTTGGCTCCTTTTGGTTAATGTTATGTCTCTGCTGGTTCACAGGGGCCTGTTATAGAGCTGGAAGTTCAAGGATCTGGTTTCTTGTATAGACAAGTTCGAAACATGGTATGCTTCACTCCTCTATAGTATTGAACGTAACCATGCACTCTTTTTTCAGTTCATTTATAAATCGTTGATAGGAGAGCAAAATATCTACGCATTACATTTGTTGCTTCCCTAGTTCTACATTTCATGCAACATCTCATAACCGGTTTTAACATAATGAAGGTTGCTTTGTTGCTTCAAATTGGAAAGAGAGCAATTCCTTCTGATATAGTTCCCAAGATATTGGAAACAAAAGACCGAAGAGAATTGTCTAAGTATACCTTGGCTGCCCCTCCTCACGGGCTATCCTTAGTAGAGGTAAAGTATAAAGAAGAACATATGGGACTTCCCGTAGGAGGTCCTGCAGTCAGTTTAGGACGGCGGCATACTATCACCACATGTAAACTTCCTTACTATTGACACGATTGGTAATCATTTGAACTTGTTCATTCTTCTTATATATGGACTTGGACTATATACAAAAAGAGGTAACAAAGGTGTAGAAACGCAGGTTATATGACATGCGAAGAACCTCAAGGATTCTCGAAGAAATGTGAAATGGCATATTGTAGTTGTAGACTTGTAGGATGCATGAGATTAATGAACTTCAAATTGGAAAGAGAGCAATTCCTTTTGTCTTTTACTCCTTGCAAGATCGTAAGGTAAGGCCTCCTTGTCCAAAGTTAAGGTTTAATGAAGAGCGTCATCACTCATCGGTGAGAATCCTTCGATAATATTTTAAAATATTCATCGGTGAGAATCGTAAGGTAAGGCCTCCTTGAATTTAGCTTAACCTGGTTTAATAAAAGGAATCGAAATACTCATTTTATCTTGTTTGAATTGGGTTATCATTGCTCGACTAACCATAATATTTTAAAATATTTATCACAATATTTCAAGTAAAAAAAAAAAACATTTTGTGGTTATTTACATTTAACAAGACATGTCAAAAGTCCACATGGTCCATAGTCCCATATGACTTTGTATTTGCTTTGCATCATTTTCATATTTTAATTTTTTTTTTTTTTTTGGTCAATTGTAGGTCGCAGGACCAAGCATTTTGCTATCTATACTTAAAGCCTAGGTACACCGACCCTAGGTATATCAAGTAAATAGTGTCCTACGCTTGTCCCAATGTGAACCCTTAAAATTTGAGTCCAATGTATGATTGATAATCTGAGCAACCATACAAATAAACCACATTGCTATGGAGAGTCTACACATAACACATCCATGTGACATCAAAAGCCAATGCCAATCCCTACTCTCTTTCCCTTACCTTTCTTGAAGTGCTCAAGAATGGATCAACATTGTACAACAACACATGTAAAACATCAACACTATTTGATCACCCTGTGGTGAATCGTGAAGGGGGCTACCAGGGATGTCCGCTCTCGTTGATTCCATATCCTGAATAAACGAATGAAATTGGAGTGAACGGAGGGAATATTCCGTAACCAACAACAAAGATGTTAAGTTAAACCGACCATGATATGCTAAAACAACAAAGTTAGCTAGTTGCAAATTTTTGCATAGTTGCTTGGTTTAACTGTCCTAACTTGCATGTGAAAGACAACATTTAACGGTTGTGAGGTTCCTAGCTACATGATATGCACACATTAACATGTTCCTCAAAAGATTATAAACCCCATTTTATAATTTATAATTTATAATTTAATTTATAATATGGCTGACAAATGTGTCAGAATTTCAGTTTGTGTTAACAAGTTATGTATAATCAAAGCTAATTAACCAATTATTAACTCGACATAAACATTAAGGGGGATGTATTGTATATTACTATCTTTTTATTGGTTGGATTAAGCTTTACTGTTTCACTTATCAACTCAAGGAATCTAATCTAAACATATATAATATAATATACTAATCCCTTTTTTACTTCACCTATTATTGTTTGTGACGAAAAGGCGACATCTCAAGAGACAATTACCTTATCTTTTTATCATTATATACACTGGTTGTGAGACTTACAAGCTTGAAACATCTGGTAAATGAGAATTTTATTTGTCTTAGCTACGTTACTTCGGATTTTGACTTGTTACAGTTCGGCCTAAACGAACGTTTGTACACCAAATTCATACTTGTAAGTAATTAATCCAACACGGAGTAATATTTAGTGTGGGTTTTACCGATTTTAAGACGTTTTGCAAACACATGTCACTACTTGTCAATTAACTCTAAAAAATTCCGAATTGAAGTTTAATATTTTAAACAATATGTTTTTAATAGAGGTTTAATATTTTAAACATATGTTCTCGTAAAAACATCTTCCTAATTTATGGAAAGGGGCTAATATCACAAAACGTAATTTTGATTAAATAACATTTTAATATCCAATGAAAGTATTTCATCAATTTATCCCAACAATAATTTTAACTAACAAAATCAAAGCTATGTGAACAAAATTATTACAAAGCCTATTGAGACATAAATATTATTTATTTTTAGCTCTATTAATATTGGCTTTTAGAGTCTTGATCTATTTCGGAACATTGAAGATAACTTAATTGATAGATCTATTTAATTCATGCTTGGTTTTTTCATTTGTAATTTAAGGTATGAAATCGTAACACTAACCACTTATTTTAAAAATACGAGTCTTTTCTGTAAACGCCAACGAATATGTGAAATTTGAAATAGATATGTGTGAACATCTACTACCCTGGTGATAGATATACTCAATAAGAATTCTTTTGTAAGTTCAAGAAAAGGGACCATTGACTAATTATATTTTTCTTACCATTCCTTACTATGTCAGCAAAATATGTGCAGTCTTATGTTTCCCAAAAATCACCCAATTGGAGGAAGACTACCCGTTTCTGAGACCAAGTTGACCTAGATAATTAGCTAGGGATAATTAAAACAATTCATTTACTATTTACATATTACGGAATATATATTCTTAACGCCTTATTCTGTTTAGCTCGATTTCGTTTAGTTTGGCTCACCTTATTTTAATTATATTCATCTCGGCAAATTTTAACAATTCAACTTTATTCAGCCTATCTCAGCTCAAATAGTTCAATTCAGTTTTATTCAACTTAAAAGAAAAGAGCCCAAATTAAATATGTAAATTATCAAATAAGAATAAAATTGTTGAGCTATAATAGCGACCTTAAAATTACTTTATGTATTTATTTCATCTATTACTACTATCTATCAATATCGTAAAATAAGGTACATAATTATAAAGTCGTTACACATAATAGAACGATTGATTTTGTGAAAGAGTAGTTGATATAGAAAAGTAATTATCAAGCTTCAAAGGGAAACAAGCAAGTTAGTACTTGTATTAAACTGCGGGCTTAAGATTCAAAACCAAGGCATACATGCATGCATTTCAGCATTTGTTTTATGATTACTACTTGTATTGTATCGAGTATTTTTCATTTTATATTTTGACTTATGGATGTCTTCAAAGTAGAGAGTCACCTTAGCTTCTTGACACTTTTAATATTCACACTTGCATACTTCTATTTATTTTAATTTATTTTAGCTAATAGGAATCCTAACCATCATGACACATGATTAGTGTTGCTCCCCAATCCCTTTATTTTAAGTACTATAGTATATATTGTAAAGGTTGGATAGAAAAGTTAATTTGTTGTATTAATCACAATGGTTAATTACTTCGATCGATCTAGTGTTACGAGAAGGTATATTTCATGACCCCTGAGTATAATTTATTTGAAGAAACTCGAAAATTTTACTCATAAACTTTACAATTAAACTCGAAATTAAGTATAACTGGTGGTATAATTAATAATCTACTAAGACATATATTTTCATAAATTATAGTTTTGAGGTATATTTTTATTTTTATTTTTATTTTGTTGATGTAAGTAATAATGAAAAATAGAGGCATTTTGAGAAGAAGGTGTTAATTAAATTGAAGTTTGAATGATTAGGAGAAGAAGACATAATCCATGGGATGGATATGGGTGTCGTGAATGATCCTCGATCCCATGTGCATATCACATGTTGCCTGCCTCATTTATCTAAACTCCGATTCTTCGATCTTCATTTTTTTGATGTTGACATGAACCCTATTTAGATCTGCCCAACCCCAACAACAATTTAGGACTTGGAGTTGGGTTAGTCTTAGTAGTTGGTAACCGTCTTCCATCATAAGGGTATTCATTCCTCACACATATTGTCCCGACTATATCATATAATTCCACACTAATTTTACGTATACAAATATCATTATTTATCTTATCATTCTATAAATGCACTATATTTTCTAATAGTCAATTGAAAATGTGAGAATTGTCGCCTAATAAAAAAACAACTAAATGATACTCGGTAATAAAACTATCCTTGCGAAACATACTTGATTCACCTAAACTCAACCAGTAATCTACAAAATGTCTAACATGCATGGACCTAGAAATATCTTTGTTGTTAATGGAGGCGTTTTGTATGAAATGTTCCTGGATAATAGAGTGATTATATTACCTCCCTTCCATGGTTCCACAAAATGAAATGTTAAAGTCAAAAGAAGAAAGCGTTGGTAAAGAAAATGAAGCCTCAAGGAGAGAAGATGTCGGCTGAACGCGTACGGGAGAATGGTACATGTGATTGTACCCGATTTATTAATAATTTACACTCATTTCATTCCTCACTGAATTTCTGCAACAAATAATAATACGACTACGAGTACGTACCACCACACAATTTCCAAAACTATAAAGGCTGTTTCTTGGATTATATACGGACCAATGTGATAGGAACCAGACTAACATTGGAAATTTTGAATCCCATATGCCTCCTATCTTTGACATAATTGTCATTGCTTTTTTTTGTTTGACTCAATTTACCCTACAAATCATATTACATTGGATTGTTAAAACAATAACTCTTTGTTGAAAACGGATAACATTTTGAGATAAGTTAAAGATGAGTAAAATGTGATCCAATTTAAGACAAAAGTGTGACGATTGTGTTTTCCCTTAGAAGTAGTCCGTCGATTTACCCGTATTTTTTTCTGTAGTGAAGCCAAAGTGCGTTGAAATGGACTCGTATTCGATCTATGAGTTAAGTACACAGTCTAGCGAGTTACAGTGAGTAATGAATTTCGATCCATGTTAGGCCGGATTGTTATAGAGCAACCCCGTGACAGGGTGGTTTGCACCTAGCGGGGAAAGATTCTTAGTTAGCTACTATTATGCTGAAAAGCACAAGGAGGAAGTTGCGTTCTTCAAGGTGGAGTGTATAATACTCCATGTTAACTGAAAATGTTATTCAAGTGGAGTACCCCCTTGAAAAGATCCATTAACAAGAATACTTAAATAATTGATTGAAGGGATTAAAAATGTGATTCATATCAATAAAGTGCACTTTATTTTTTTTATTTTTTTCCTGGAAGCCTATCTATGATAAGAACTCCAGAATTAAGCGTACTTACTGAGAAGTAATCTTAAAATGGATGACCTTCTGGGAAAGTTTTCAATATGCCGTAATGAACTCGCATTAATGTGCATGTGGGTCAAGTACACAGTCTGACGAGCTACCCTGAGTAACCGCTTCATGTAATACCCCCATATACCGGGTGCCTTACCAAGACCACCTTAGAACATAAAGATGCTACCATCCCGATTGCCCGAGGTATAGTATATCAAAGTAGACAGTAAAGAAACATTTAAAGTGTAATAATTAAAGTCATACGTCTCAAACCAAAACTCCAAAAGGTATAATACAACTGTCTCAAAACGAACTACTGAAAACCAAAACTGTTATAAGACTACGGCGGAAGACTAGCTAAACAACTATGTGATGTCTCAATCTCAAGCAACCCGCGAGCTATCCAAGCCATACCTGCTAACCAACTGATCACCATCCCCGAATGGATCATCACAGATACAAACACATAATTGGGGTCAGTTACTGCATAACAAAATAAGACAAATGCAATACAATACAATACCACACTCCTCCATCACCACCAACTTCATACGTTTGACTACACACCAAGTGTGTAGCCCTGCCAGTGGGGACCGCAACCTTTACCACCTAAGCCCCGCTCACATCATAGAGCGTAAAATCCATTGATCCTTAATGTGCACATCCCCCTTGTGACGGGAACCACAAGAGCGAACAAGGGCGTAAAGCCATTCCCGCAAATGGACTCCACTCAACCGAGGGTGCACCCCGCGAACCATATACAGTAACAACATCCATTACAACTGATAAACATGCCAACATCAACAATACCAACATAAACATAGATGTTCTTATATCATCACATCGACATAATCAATGACACAATAACCGAGTAGGGAAACCCTACTTTTTCGCATTCCGCTATAACTGCAGCCAATCATACAAATGTACAAGAGTACCACATCGTCACCTACAACAATAATCAACAACTATACATCATAAACTGATTTCTACCCAAATCCCCCAAATCTCCCAAATTAGGGTTTAAGCAAATCTAATGAATTAACATAAAAATAACATAAGGATCTTACCCACGATACGACGTTCACAACGGTATGAATATCTAACCAAATCACCCTCCATAAATCCGTACATATCCCAAGCTACCCCCGTTCACGTTCCACAAACTTACATCACCCCTTGCCCCTATAACTATACCTTATTTCACCA
>VHZZ01002487.1:68060-82548 GCA_009801015.1 Silene noctiflora
GTTTTATGTATTCAGTAACTGACCCCGTTTAAATGTTTTAAAAACTGTGGTGATCCATTCGGTGATGGTGAGCAGTTATTGAGCAGGTATGAGATGGATGCGCATGGGATAGTTGGGTTGTGCCACCACGAGATGTCTAGAAGTCTTCCGCTGTATCTTGAACATTTTATTAATTTTAGTTGGTTTGTCGTTTGGAACATTTGTATTTTTATTAGACAGTTTTGGGTATTTGGATTTTTAATAAGTTAAGCTTATTTATCTAAGGTACGTTTCTTTATGGTCTATTTGATATACATTGTCTCGGGTAACCGAGATGGTAGCACTTCTATGCCTAAGGTGGCCTTGGTAAGGCACCTTGGTGTATGGGGGTGTTACACCTGCATTTGTAGAGTCGCTACCAATTTTTGTGGTAAATTGGAACCGTTCGAATACTTCACGCCATGTCAAGACACAAAGAAGTGTGACATGAGAACTAAGAAATTCGCTACCCTTAGCCTTCTATGTCTAGAATGAGTCTCGCGATGCTAACAAACACGGATTCTCACAGATATCTGTGTAAATGGGTGAGGGTACGTATTAGGAAGCTCTGTATTTGAACACCTAATCCCACCCTCCTTGATAACGGCCTTTACTAATGATCAGGGAAGTCATCTGTATTTGATATCTTGTTGATTATATGCATGCGATGCAACAAACAATAGATTAAACATAACATGTGAATATTTAGACTAATTCAGTTGACATATAATTTAGCATCCAATTGGGTCAAAGTGAAGAATTTACATTTATTACATGTGAAAAAGCCAAATAAATAAATCATACAAGTGAAATAAATAATTAATTACAAAGGAATAAATTACAATGGGTATTATTGAGTTTATGTCATAAACATGCTCAAAAAGGGATTTAAAGAAAATAAAATAAAAGAATATGACGAATTAGGGTGATAATAAAAATAATAGTTGATTAGAAACCTAATTATAAAGACTAAATCGAAACGAGAAGATTTTGGAGGCAGAAACCAGCCCAGAATAGGCGCAGCATCTTTTGTATCGTCTAGAAGAGGCGCATCAGTTTATGCGACTGTTCTTGAGCTGGGTTTTGACTGTGAAAGTCAGATCCGCGGGTTTGTTCTGGTTCATTGGTTATTTAAGATCGATTATTGATATGCAACTCAAAATTAAAGTGGTTTAGTCAGATTACGTATAATAAGATCGTCATAAAACGAAAAACATATACAAAAAGGCGAAGTTTAAAGATTTGATATGGAAGAATCAAACATTTAAAATCGGGGTTTGAACAAGAGACAAAAATCCGCAAATATTGAATTATAAGGGATTTAAGTCGAAAATTAAATGATAAAAAAAAGTAAGAGACTTGAAATTTACAAAAGAGAGAAAGAAAACGAAACAGAGAAAAAGAACGAAATATCGAGTACTCGAGGAAGAAGGAGAAGAGCAGGAGAAAATAAAAACCCTTGGAAGAGGCGCAACAGATGCCACGACTATTCTAGAAAGCGCATCTGCTGATGCGATTCTTCTCGACAGTCTTTCCCTGCCGATTCGTCTAAAAGGGTTTAAAAACATGATTTTGAAAACGGTTTTGAACATGCTTATGATATAAACTCTTACATAAATTATAAAAAAACATAAAATAAATACAAATTGAGATTTTACACCCTCAGACTTACATGTTTACGATGCGAGATTAACTAAATTGTCGTTAGTGGTTGCTCGACTCGATGTAGATCGAAAGTGCCCATGAAAAAGGATTTTAGTAACGAAATTGAGTTTGATTAATTAAGTGGAGGTTGTCAAATTGGTCGGCCATGCAACGAGACTAATATCCAGAAGGATTTGTACTTACGTGGTCGAGTATATCAAGCACGTAGGCGTCAAAAGTAATAACACGTGGTCTTAGAATGCAAAGAGAGAAGAGAAGGGGCGGACGCTCGCGTGAAGAATATGTGAGGCGGAGGCCTTTATTTATACTAATCACGAGGTGAAAATTAGGAAAAAGATAAGATTTGCAAGAATATGTGAGGCGGAGGCCTCTATTTATCAGCCTAGGAAGAGGCGCAACAGGCACTGCGACCTTTCCAAGAGGCGCAGTACCCTCTGCGTGTTCTCTTGAGGCTTTCCCTCCTCAGCAAGAAAGATCTCCACGGTTTTATTTTGGAATTAGGGAAGATGTAGGCTTCCTTATTCCGCACAATAAGATATTTCGAGATTTAAAATCTTTAAATAATATTTTGGAAAGATATTTCGAGATTTAAAATCTTTAAATAATATTTCGAGATTTAATACTGCGATTCGGTTTTAAGACGGTTTTAGAAAATGAAGTCAGTTTTTTACCCGGACTCCAAACGTACTCTAATTACTGCCAAAACGACCGTATCGGCACGTCGATGACGACCAAGGGGTTAACACGACTGTTTAAGCTACCACTTGACGACGAAATTACAAAATGTCATAAATCGCTCCATATGTTAAACATGTGATCCAATCATCACTGGGTGTTTGGCGGGAGGTGCAGAAACGAGGTATCTACACAGCTTTAGTGGTAACACGACTCAAACATGATGCAAATGTGAAAAAGTCCTTAATTACTTAAGAAATTTAGATTAATTAATTTATGTTGATTAAAGTGTAATGGGTCAAATTTGGTTGGTCTATGAAAACTTGAGGAGTATCACGATAGGAGTTGGGTTTACGTAATCCACTGATCAAGAACGTAGATGTCGATGAGCAATAGCACGGTCTTAGAAGTGAAAGGGAGAAGAGAAGGGTGGACATTTACATGATAAATAATGAGGCCGGAGGTCTCTATTTATAGTTACGCAAATTAGAGGATTGGTCAAGATAAAACACTGTAAAAACAACACCCCTGGAAAGGGCGTAACATGTACTGTGTTCCTTCCAAGAGGCGCAGCTTCTGTTGCGTTTTCTCTTGAGAGGTTTCCTCCTGTCTCAAGAACACCGTACATGCGGATTTTCGAGGAGAAAGAAAAAATTTGATTATTTTATTAGCTCGAATGTTTATGTCGAACTAAAATCCTAATAAAATTTAGGCAATGGTTTTTCAGAATTTGAGACTCGGAACGACACGAGCTTTCTGAATTTGAGACGATTTTTGACCCGGACTCTGAATTGACTCTAGTTAATGTCAAAACGACCGTATTGGCACGTAGATGATGACTAAGGGGTAAACACAAGTGTGTTTGAGTTACCGTTTATTAGCAAATCTACGGAACGTCATTAAATCGTGACATATGCTAAGCATTGGGTGATTTGCGGAAGGTGCAGTACGTGTTATCTAAAATGATGTTTAGGCTTTTTAAAATGTATATCTTGGGACACAATAAAATATAAGTAAATCTATGCCACAATTCTATTTCATCTCAAGCTATTCCTTTCTTAATTCCGTTAAACCAAACGTCCCTAAAGGTAATGAAATCCCAACAACGCCCAATCCCTTTCCTTGCAAATAAACAAGGTACAAGGACCCTTGAAAATGCGCAAATTGAGTGACACCAATGAAGTTAGGTGGAGATGCATGTGTTATTGTCCGGCCTTCTAGAAGAAAAGCTAAAAGCTTAGGCGATTATTAAATGCTCCTATTTTATCCTCCAACCTACAATTTCCTCTAGAAGCCCTTTTTACTTAGTCCTAGTGTTTGGTAGGTAAGGTAGGTGCAATTGTTCTACTTTCACTTTCATTTATTATGTACTACCTTTACTTCATAATTAATAAGTTCGAAATTTCTCTTAACACCGATATATATTTTATAATTAATAAGTCCTAAGCTTTTCTTATGATAGATATAAGTTCGAAGTCTCTCTTAAGATGGATAAATACTTCATAATTAATAAGTATTAAGTTTCTCTTAAGATGGATATATCCGTCTTAAGATAAAAATGGGTCAAATACATATCACTAATAAATTTTTTTGCTAATATCTAGGCATTTTGTTTTTGTATTATCTATGAAAGTGGTAGCTATTTAACCCGTTTTAATTTTAAGACCAAAAGTGATTTGTTCTTCATAATATGGCCTTCTCATTATATTTTTATTGGTCAATATTTCATAAATTTGCCCATGCATTGAATTAGGGTTGAACATCGGTCGAAAACCAATCACACCAAATCAAATTGGACCGGACCGAAAAGCAAAAGAAATATTTAGGTGGATCGAAGACCTGACCTAATATATTTGGTCTTGAACCGATTCAAACCCGTATTTTTTGGCCTGGTCCGATCTACGACCGAAATTGACCAAACTTTATAGTTTTTTTTTTTTTTTTTTTTTTTTTTTTTTGAGGTGTGCGACTGCCCATGAACGGTTCTAAAGGATGATTCATGTCAGCCGACCCCAAATCATTTTGGGATTAAGGCTGTAACATTGTTGTTTTTTTTTTTTTTTTTTTGCTAAAATTTAAGTGTGTATTATATAATCTTGACCAAAAACCAAAATTTATTATTTTTCATTTTTAACCCCTCCCTCCAATTTCCTATTATCTTTCCTCTTTCTTTTTTCACACAAGTTTGATTATCTTCCCTCTTTCCTTTTTTGGTAAGTTTTATTCATTTTTTTATTAATTTCTCCTCATAAAAAATCAACAACTCCCACTACTTTATTTATTCTTTATTTATTATTCATTCTTTATTATTTTCTCTCTCATACAAATTTTATCACTTATAATACTTTACAATATTTTATTCCTTCTTTATTCCCATTTCTTAATTTTTGTGTCAAAAAAAAATGGGGAGATATAAAAAATTGGAGGGAGTATATGATAATGATAATTAAAATGTATTTATATTAAATCAAATAAACATGTCGATTAAAGTATCTAGCATAAATAATCAACAATATTAAGTTTGTAAAATTGTTTTGAAGATAAAATACATGACTACTTTACAAAGTTCTAAAAAATAATCACAAATTACCTACATTTCGGTCCATTTGGTCTTGATCGAAATTAGCCGGTCTTAGACCAGACTGGACCGAAAACCGAAACTTCAAAACAATGAGGGCTGATGACCGGACGTAAATGAATTTGGTCCGGACCTAAACTTGCTCAATCCTAATTTGAATATGATGGTATAATATTTATATTTATCAACATTAATGCATATATCCCCAATTAAGAAAAAAATAGACAGTTTAAAGTATCATCAATAAACTACAAAGTTAAATAAAAGAATACGAAAAACAAAATAGAGAGAAATTAAGCAATGCAACATCATACCATATACTATCAATGTGTGCTATTATTTGTACACCTTTCTTATTGTTTTAGTAAGAAATTATTAAAAGATTAGTCGATGAAATTGTTCTTGGTATAAAAATGAGACAAGTAGGTTACAAGACTAATTATCTTAAAATTTCTGGAAATATTGAACTCCAAATTAAGACAATGTTTCTATCAAAGTAAATAAAAATTTTATACTTTGACGACCAATATTTATTTGAATTCATCTCACAAGAAAAGACATTACATAACTACTCGTATTAATTTGGAGAAAACGAGTGTAAGAAAACATGTAAGCGCTTATAACAAATAGGCAAGAAGAAAGAGGCGTCCCGGTCATTTATGCGAAGATGCATGAGATTATAGAGAGTCGTTGTCTATTGTGACGTATCTAACCTACCCAACAACTAAACCTACGTCAGTGTTAGTACTTTGATCTGAATACTACAAATATAACTATCTAAATGGCTGACCTACCAGTATAAATTTCTTGCTAAAGTTATCTATTTCATCACTACGTTTCCGTTGAGTGCATTGTTCTTCATTTTCCACTTCTATTATCAATGGTTACATGCCAACAGAAAAACAGAAAATCATTTGTATGCATGAAATGTTGACTATAGATGTAACACCCTCACTTAACAAGAAGTCTTAACAAGACCTTCTCTAAAAAGTAAGGGCGTTACCATCTCGGTTATCCGAGTTGAGTATATCAAATAGACAATGAGAGAACATTTAATCAATTCTTTTACAACGTACAATGGAAAACCAAAAGATAAACAACTATGCTATAAATGTGAGTAGGGCTGGGCACCTGTCCAAAACCGGACCGGAACCGAAATCGACAAAAATCATGGACCGGGACCGGACCAATTAGACCGGAATTTATCATTACATGCCCACTTTTTCAAAATCCGGTCCAAAAATTCCAGTTCATTGGACCGGATCGGACCAGATTAAAAATATAATTTTAAAGGAAAAAATGCAAATAACAATAACTTCGGGCATTCCGGTCCGGACCAGAAAATATCGGTCTCGGATCGGACCGGACCGGAAACCGGAATCTTAGAAAATGGTGGACCGTAGACCGGACCAGAATTTTTGATTCTGGTCCGGACCGGTCAATTTTTCCGGGTCGGACCGGATTATGGCCATCTCTGCATGTGAGGTACAACTGGTGGAACTACTATCGTTTGACTACTTACTCGATGTCACATGATCTCCCCGTCCCAGCGGTTACGTCCTGACCGCAATCACCCACAAGTACCTAAAAAATCCATTTGCTCACCATTGCCAACAACATCAATGGATCACCGCAGACACAGACAACAAGAAGAAAAAACACAACACGCCACACAAGGCCAGTAACTGAAATGACTAAAGTACATGGTAAGAATTTCACGAGCACATAATGAACAGATACTGGCACACTTCCTCGACACTAGTTCCACTGACACATACCTCAACCAAAACTCGGTTCCCATCGCAACAGGTAACCTACACCGCTAGTAATAAAAGGCAGCTTTGTCACCTCAAGCCCCGCTCATCGCAACGAGCAAACCCAGATCATTAATGTGCACATCCCCTTTTGACGGGAACCACAAGGGGCGAACATGGGGGTTGAGACCATCTCCCGACGATAGCTCCACAATCCACACTGACAAACCACCCTTAAACCGCCACATGACAATCGTATCCACACAATAAGATTTCCACAGTAAACTATCACAATGACAACCAATTAATCAAACAATAATTGAAAACTGAGTAGGGAAACCCTAACTTTTCGCTACTCCATAGAAATGCATCAATCACGTCATGCCTAAAAAGAATTCACATCATCTCCTACAACAAGGATTATGTCCTATTACTTTGCTATAAAGATTGACTTAAACAACTAACGAATATCCACAAACTTACCTTGAAGAACAATCAGAGTCGACGACGGCGACAACTCCACACGATGACTCCAGGCCTAAGCTATCACCCTCCCCGGAAAAGGTCCATGGCTAAGTCGCGATTGAGGTAGTGAGAGATGAGATGATTTAGAGAGAGAGAGAGAATTAGATTTAAAAATGACAAAACATAAGGCGAAAATGATTTAAGTCGTAACCTTCGCATAATAATGTAACACGCTGTCAGACGCGAACTCGGGTGAGTATGGAACATACTCGTCCGAGTACACCACACTCGGTCAAGGTACTCGGCCGAGTGACCCTTAATAGGCCGAGTATCTCCTCAAGAACGTAATATAACAACCCCGTCCATCTCTTACAAAGGATCTCCTATGATCAATATATCAGTCAACGGGTCCCTAATAAGGCGGGTATTAAAATTGATCTTTTATGAGACTTCAATTATTTTTTTACATAATTGTGCTTATGATTTTTACGTGTAAAACTATTTCATGTAAAATTCACAACTGCAATAAGGTCTATCTCGAAGCCCCCATATCTATACCTTCCGCAAGCTATTCAATCATGATAGGACAATATGTTTAGCATTTCATTGCATTTTGATGGCATTAGGTATTTCAATTTATAATACTCGGACGTGTTGGTCAACCCTCGAGTCTCCATATATGTCCCATTACGGTAGTTTTGAAAGTAATTCAAGTCAAATTCGAGTCCGAGTTAAAAATAATCTTCATTTTCAGATCCCGCGTTGTTCCGAGTCGCACAATTCAAGAATTCCCAAAGATATTTTCTTGGTTTTAGAGTTTTAATCGTGTACACTAAACTCTATCCTAAAAGATAAACACCTATGCACTTCTCCTCGTAGTCAACAAACAAGTGTGTTAAGTGATCAGAGGAGTAAACCTTCTTAGAAGAAACGTAGTAGGTGTTGCGCCTCTTTAAAGGAACGCATGACATGTTGTGCCACTTCGTGTTGTGCCTCTTCGAAGTGGCACATGGAAACCCAGTTACATGTTTTTCATCATTTCCTTCTCTTTTTTTATTTATTATATATAGAGACCCGACTCAATTAAGACACACTGAAGTTGATTTCCTCAATTTCTCGTCTCCCTCTTTGAATTTTAGATCATGTTCTTATTCATCGAAACTACATGCTTGATCATTAAACCACGTAAACCAGATTTATATCATAGTACCGTCATTGGTCATTTAGACCAACTAATTTGACCACTCCAGCTTAATCAATCTTAAATTAATCAATATCAACTCAAAGTCATTCTCACTCTCAAAATTCCGAGTAATGACAAAAACCGACTTTGTCTACATCTCGTAACGCTAAAACATAAATCTCATGGTCTATAATCCCTTATTTTATATTGTGTCTCATTATTTTCATATTTGATATCATATTTCATGTTATGTAGTTTAATTAGTTCTGGTGTTTATGGTTTCTTAATAGTAAAGATTTGAATCATAATTAACGTTTTAAAACAGATCAGACACCAACAAGAAACACAAGAGAACACGTCATCTGATGCAACTCTTCTAGAAAGTTGCTAACCTATTCTATTTTTCTCCTTGATTTTCCGTCTCGTTTATAACATTAATTATTACTCATACTAAACACGGGTCATGTCACTCTTTCTCATCCCTGCGTCAAATACTAGATCGCTTCAACCAAGGCGACTCAATTAACTTAGAAGAAATGGTGGCCAAGGTACATACTCTTCTTTGGTGTCATCTTAAACTTGAAACTAAATTCAATACACAAAAGCTATCTGAGTACCCTACTTTATCAACTTACTCGAGAACTTATACAAACAAAATTCATTTTCTAGCAATACTAGTTCTGAAAGCCAACAATCAATGTAATCACATCCGCATTCCAACACTCCTAACTTAGCCCTTTTAGCATTGCAAATACTTTTCAAATGTAAAGAACAATCCGATCTCACTTTGGACATTAATTTACTAACTAACTTTCACTATTGACAAGATCTAAGAGGAAGTTGAAAACCTAAATTTCCACAATAGAGTACTTAAGAGTATTTAAATTTTAAATTAAAGATAATGAATAACCTATTGATTTGTTGATTTTGGTGATGGTGGAAATTTGTTGACTCGAGACTTTTTATATAACCACCTGAATTCATCTTATTTAATCATTGCTTTTACTTACTAGTTTATTTATTCATTAATAAATTAATCAACAAAATAAATCTCTCATCTTCTTGTTACCTCTATTCTTTATTCATGACGTACAGACTTATTGGCATAGCCTTCCCGTGTATTCGATACCCGATCTATGATTGTTATACAGTTAAATGTAATAGAACTTTAGAACATAATTATCTTTTTTTGGTAGCGTACGACTTTCACGAACTAACTCCCTTCATCCCAGTTTTATTGTACTACTTTTTTTTTTGGAAAGGATTTAACAAATAAAATAAAATTACTATTCTACTCATTTAATTAAAAACAAGAGTGACATTACCATTTTAATAGGGTGAATGGTAGTTAAAAACATAGAGGTATAGTGGTAGTTTATTAATTTATTATACTAAATTAAGTAAAGACACGATATATTGGATAAATTTTAAAGAAAATGGGACATAAAAATGGAATGGAGGGAATATGTTTGTTTCGAATGCGTTACGGTGTAGATTTAGTATTAGGCTTGTACATTATACCTCATAGATATCACTGTCCATTAGATCTTAAATATGCATGCATTCGCAAGTTTGGTTAAGAGATTCACCAATCAGCAATGTCTTATTAAGCAGATTTCCCATGATTTGGCATAGACTAATCATTAACTACGTAAGGATTTTATAAGAACACATATCTTTGAACGAATCACGAGTCAACTTATTTGCATGTCTGAAAATGATCCACCCAATGGTTTGAGACTTTGAGCGTCTTTGAAGGCCAACAAAAATAACTGTATGACACGGGATACATCATCATTATGATACTAGAATATGTTAAATTTTAGATTAAAGAGCTTACCTCATCTATAGTAATTTTTGTTTAGTGTTGGATCATGGACACTCTAAACCATCTTAAATTATCATTGAAGATGGACCAATTTCGTTTCTTCATGACTATGTGATAAACAACCTATTATTACTTAGAAAATGGCACTGGTTACATTTGTCGTTAAAACGCCGATATTTGGCCCATCTTTTTGAAGAGATGAATTGTGACCGTCTCAAGCAAGACTTATTGCAAAATCATAATTTTTTTTTTTTTTTTTTTTTGTGTGTGTTTGGCATTATAAAAATATGAAATTATTTTTTATCGTGTAATTACATCTTTTAGATTTTCCGTAGGAAAGCAAGAAGACTTTTCGGAATACCTCTTGGTTTCTTATATCTACAGATTGCATAACATGAGGTTTTATATCAGATAACTTATATAAAAAAATTGAGCAATGACTTAATTATAAAATATTTGCCAAAATAATAGGCATTTCATCCTATTTTAAATGTCTACTGTATATTTAGATTTATCTCAATGTTATGGTACTATATTATCCGTATATCACTAGTAAACCCTAATACACTGGTTCCATGAACTTGAAAAATGTTATGATACTTCTGATCATCAACTGTTCGGTACTTAAATTCATACATCATGGTTTACTACATTAGGCATTGTTAGAACTAAAAAGACTAAATATATTAGAGATTACTACATTTTTATCGAACTCTGTTAAAAAAATCGATAAATACATCTCCAGCACCCACTGAATTTATTTTGAAATTGTCTTTTCGAACCCTGACTTTATTAGGAAGGCTTATAGATAAATCGAGATTAATATCTCCAATACTTTCAAGATCATTGGTTACTACACTGCTACTATTGGAGTCTTCACTGACACTAGATACTTGAAATATTGGAGCTTCATTGTAATTAATTCCTCTTCCATGGCCGAATTTTAGCATTGAAGACCCTATAAGTTGGAAATTGTTTATCATGTTGTCATTATACGTATCTTTTTTTATGGCTAAGCTGGTTTTTGTTGCGACAGGGATATTAGTAGTATCGGTGGAAGTTTGGGGACGGTGAGTTTGTGGGTCAATACCACGACTAAGAAGTTTTCGTTTGATGTGGGTGTTCCAATAATTCTTTATCTCATTATCAGTTCTTCCTGGTAGTCGAGCTGCAATTAGGGACCATCTGCGAGGAAAATTATATTCTCCAAATCAAAACCTAGTTTATATATAATATAGATTCAAATGTAAAATTGTCTAAATAATTCATCATAAAATCACTTTTTATCTAAACCAGTGACGCTATAAAAATATTATCAGTAACCCTTTAATATTATCAATGACTAACTTTGCTAGTGATGAATTAATATTATTAATGACATTTATTTTAACACGAACAATAACCTAATTTAGACGTAATATCATACGTGACATTATTAAAAAACCCACAGGGACCAGGGTTACTCAAGTTTAAATACAAATAAATCTAAGTTATTAAAATAGTGATAATTTAGTAGAAAACAAGTGGGAACGAGAGTAAAAAACAAGTTATTAGCTCTAGGTGATCAATTTTCTTATGTGATTGACACAGTAAATATATTTATTATTTTACTAAAAATGCGGAGTATAATATAACATCCCGTTTCTATTATGAGGTGTATTCGATAAGTTTGTGTCGAGTAAACTATGGTCGAGTTATTTGTCTTTATATAAGATATACATATCAGTTAGCATTTTTTTTGTATGAAAGCAAATTTTGTTGTTGGAGTTTATAGGTAAGGAACTATGATGAAATATCATTAATTTTAAGAAATTAAAGCAATTTTAATGAGGGCGCAACTGTATGAGAATTTTGAACATACTTGTTTCCAAGTAGACTATGGAGGTTGATGATGAGTTCATCTTCTTCTTCTGTAAAATTCCCTCTCTTTAGATCTGGCCTTAGGTAATTTATCCATCGTAATCTGCAACTTTTTCCACATCTTTGCAAACCTGATATATAATTTGATTAATAGATTATTGGGTGTACCAAAAAAGAGGAAAACAATATTATTTTCTTCTTAAGGGAACGAGCAACGACTAGTTCTTAGTTCCAAAATAATTTAAGGTCCACGCACCGATATTATTATAAATAATAAATTAAGATAGTTCATCATGGACTATTTCTTAACTTGTTATGATTCCTTATTTAGACCTCGATCGTCACGAGTCGCACTAGCGTTACGAAATGGATATCGTGGATGAATTAGCGAATTACCGGCAGCTTTAGGAAGGGACCTCCAACAACCTTCACCATGAGTTTTGATGTAGTTGATGAGACGTTCATCTTCTTCTTTAGTCCATGCACCTTTGTTTGTGTGTTCTTTCTCACAACAAGGTGATCTACCCATGATTATTTTTAATGGTACCTCCTTAATTTTCTTAGTAACTTCTTGTACATGTACTATGTTTTAACTTGTAGGCATATATGCTCCACAAATACAGAAAAAAGTGGGTGTTAAAGTGTTAGGCTTGGAGAAATAAAGGATATGAGACTTAATGGAAGTTATTAGAGCATATAAAGGGAGGAGAATTTGGTGGGGGCAATTGACTCACATCCATCCAATACTTATAAAAAATGCTAAAAACATAAAAAAAAGAAAGGAAAAGAAAAAAGGAAATTAGGGGTGGAAAATAAAAGGGGTAAATTTGACTGAGTTGGTAGGGAGAAAAGAGGTGTAGTACTTGTTTGCAATTAATTTAGTGCTGGATTTGGTAGGTAGGTCTACTTCTTTCATATGGTTGGGAGTTATTCCTCTAATTCATATAATTTCAATATCTTATGAGACTTTGTTCTTACAACAAGACTTAAATTTTAATTCATGCCGTTGTACCTAAACTTGCACCATTTAATTTGTTTCAATGTGTTTGGATGTCCTTGTCTTCTTTTCCACCCTCCTACTAGACAACAAGTTATATAATAAACACAAATTTTTGTTTAACACGGTACTATCGGTCTTAAGTTTAAGACGGATCAAATACACGCATATGGGGTTAATAAGCTCACTTTTCTACCATCTATTTAGCATGCATGTTTTAGGTACAAATATATTCGACATTCGGGAGCGGTTTCAAAGGTTTTACATCATTCTAGCCAACCCCGAGTGATGTTGTCCGTAACGAGGTTTTAGTGAGGTTCTAGGTGGTGTTTCGGAGCCCACTACATCCCAAGGAAAACCAAGGCATAATCTACAAGTGACCAAGTATGAAGCATTCCAAGGGAAGTAACAAAGGAAAAATTGGAAACACGACTTCAGCAAGGAAAGCGGCACGGTGCACTTTTCTCAGGCAGAAAGCGTACCGTGCACCTTTTTATGGGTTTGACGGATTTGATTACGGGCTTCCCTCTACTTACGACCCATTGATTCCCCTCTTATTTAGGACTATATATAGATCAATACCATTAGGTTTTCATCATCTTTGGCTTTATTTTGTAATCAAGTTGTAGTTTTTGATAATCATCAAACTAATTGAGTTTTTAGATCTATTATGGAGAACTAATCTCCCTTCTTAATCCAATGCTAAAGGTGTAATCTTTTGATTGTAAGACACTTTAATCTTTCTTTAATTATCTTTGTTATTGTTAATCCCTTGTTTTAACGTTGGATTTTGGTAATCTTATGGGATTAAGTTTATTAAGTGTAATTTCCTTGTTTACGTAATCTTTATTATAACTACCTAAATTTCTTTGTTGTTAGAATTGTTAAGAGTGTTTTCTTTGCAATTTCTATCTATGCAACAACTTGTAATTAGGCTAATGAATGTGATTTCTTCTTAGCTTGACCAACAAGAAAGGGATTAACTTGTATTTAAGCATTAATTGTGTTCATTGTGTTTAATTACCTCTATTAGATCTTTCATGCTTTATCTTCTTGTCAACTTAATTAATGTATGTGATTTCTACTTGATTAGTTGATAAGTTGGGGTAGTGATTAAGTGTGATTTCTGTAATACTACGGTTTTCTCTGCCTCTGGTTACTCGACCGAGTAGGACTTACTCTGTCGAGTAAGTTTGAGTAGATTGGAATTAGAGTCTGTCTATCAGGTACTCGATCGAGTACTCATGGAACTCGATCGAGTAAGGGCCACTCGATCGAGTAGCCTGCTTACTCGATCGAGTAAGTTTGTATTACGGGCCTGTTTAGTCAGGGTTTGCTAATAACACGAGATTAATTATTATTACGGCCGGCGGTTTTATTCATAATCACAAATCATATTTTCACTCAAAACCTTTTCCAAAAGCAAAAGAGAGATCGTGCCTTTTTCCTTCTCGCGCTATTTGCA
>VHZZ01002488.1:47159-60060 GCA_009801015.1 Silene noctiflora
ATGAGTAAATTCATGTCTTAAGGTTATATGTTTGTGTTGGATGTTGATATCGTCTCAAACATGTCCATTTTTGTGGGTTTATCTTGTTAAAAGAGATGGTTGGTTGTTGTAGCATGAAAGATTGGAGTTTGGTAATTGTTTGATTGATTTTTGCCTTCATTTTGTGACAATGTACTCCCAGCCAGGGTACCGGCGGCCGGTACCTCACAGGCTGGGAAGTTTATGTAAATTTTATGTTGTTTTGGTGCAATTTTGATGAAGTGTGTGTCCCAGCCGGGGTACCGGCGGCCGGTACCTCACAGGCTGGGAGACTTCTGTAAGTTTATTATATATTTAATGTTGTAGGTATGTCCCAGCCCGAGTACTGGCGGCCAGTACCATACAGGCTGAGAGCCCTGTGTGCCCAGCCGGGGTACCGGTGGCCGGTACTTTCACAGGCTGGGAGCCACCTGATGTTTTGGAGACTTTTGATATATAGTGTGTTTCGCAGCCGGTGTACCGGCGGCCGGTACTCCCACAGGCTAAGAGATCCCTGACTTATTTTTCCCATTTTTACTTATGGCTGTGTGCCCAGCCAGGCTACAGGCAGCCGATGCCCTGGACCGGCTGGGAGCACCTACTTCCTTATTTCTTCTTCTATTTCACTCACATATTTTATGAATGATGTAAGTGTGAAATGTTTACGTTATGTTCAAATGAAATGTCATATATTGTTCGTATATGAGTCATCACATGTTACCATTTGTTGGGGTCATATCCGTAAGGATTTGTCATATATCTACCTCTATGCTTGACTTCTACCTTAGATCTTCCGCTACTTTCATAAGTTAAAGCGATTGTGGTGCTCGAATTGTGATTGTCGAGTCTTGGGTGCGGTCAAGTGTACCGCATGTCGAATCGGGAGGGAGTACCTTCCGAGAGTCAGGATCGTCTTAGGCTAGGACGTACCTAGCTAGTAGTCATCCTACCAAGGGTTGTGTTAATGTCTAAGTGTGGTTTAGAGTCTTGTATTGCGTTGTGTAGGGACAATATTTACCTTGGAATGTGTACTCATGTTTATGTGTTTGTGTCTCAAACATGTTTTAAAGATAACCTTTGAGCCGGACACTTGTGTGTTTGTGTGTCGTATCTTGAACATGCTTTAAAGGTAGCCACTGAGCTGGATACTTGTATGATTGTTTGTGTCTTGGACATGTTTTAAAGGTAACCTCTAAGATAGACACTTGTATGGTCATGTTGGTCTTCGTCCTATCGGATACTAGAGGTGAGATGCAAGCCTTATAGTTGCGATATGATCACCGAGATTGATGTTCCCATCCGTAGTTATGGTGAGATGCTAGCCATTTTTACGCATGTGACGTTAGTAGCCACCTCCTGCGCATTGTTTGGGTGAAGATTTCCAAAGTAATGGCTATGGTTTTCACTCTCTTGTTCTACGTTTTTGACCTATTGTTATCCATGTTATGTGACCTCTATATTGGTTTATAGTCGTGACTTCATTTGTAATGTTCTGGTCGGACTATCTTATATGAATGTTTCACATGCCGTTGATCCTTGTTGATTCCACAAGCTTATCATATGCTATAGTTCATCTATCTTATCGTCTTTCGATTATCCATCAAAGTTCAATGCTTAATGCTTAAGTTGATTGTGACTATAATGTATGCTTACATGTTTAAAGTGCTTAATTATGTTCATTTCGATGTAATGTGGCTGGGAGATCCTTGAGTTACTCCCCACTTACTGTGGCGTTCATGTTTACATGAATGACAGGTTCGTGGAAGCTTATCTAGGGTTGGAAGACGTGTGGGCTAGCGAGTATTGCACCTTTGACCTAGTCTTTAATTTTCTAGACTTACCCACCGTACTTTGTTTTATTTGTGGGATATCGTTTCCCCAAACACTGTTTGTAGTTGTTTTTAATATTTTTATTTCTGCTTGTTTGTATTTTGAACCCGCGCTTTGTTTCAAATTATTTATACGTCAAAAAATTTTAAAACCTCGCATTTTTCCGTTGTGTTTCCAATTGTTTACTTTACGTTTATAGCGGGGGTTCACAATGAAATTCAAGAAATTCCAAAGTTCTGCCCCAACCATGTAGAAGACTCTCCCGTTACTCAAGTTCAGAGCCATTCACGGGTCTCAAAATACATTCCATAGCATGAGATTTCCCAAGTAATCCCCATCAAGGATATATCCAAGGGAGATGAGACAATTGCGAAAGCAGTAGAACCGGTCAAGACAGTAGTGAAATGGCTCATCTTTGAGTTGTGGAAATTGGAATCCTTCATTCATTATGAAAGGCCACGACGAAGCTTCATTTCCTACAAAAATAGGTACTAAAACTATAAGGAAATTGTAAGTAACGGTGTCAAGGAACAAGTGTTCCTCAAGACAAAAGGGAGAAAGAAAAACAAGATAAAGCCAACAAAAAAACAAAGTAGAAACTGTTTCTCCCCGACAACGTTTTTCGCGCCAAAATTTAACACAGGCTATCGCGCACCTATGCAACGATAAATTACCCTAATAACAAATGAATGTAGTAATAAGGGTCGAACCACAGAGAGAAATTTGTCTACCTTGTGAATTGCTATGGATTGGTTTTTATCTAGGTCGAGTTACTTTTTTTTTTTTTTGCTTGAGTTGATGATAACAAAATTATAAATAGGTGTAAACAATATAAATGGAAGAAATATAGGGAGTCGAGTCACGCATGCATAGATAAAAGGTTCATCCTAGATTAGAAATGCATAACCAAAGATAAATACCTAGGCCTAGAGACAACCACCTCTCGATATTATTGTCAAGCCTTAGATCGGTTCTAACAAACTCTCTCTATGGTTAGGTCAATCTACTACAAAATGCTTACTCTAATACAAGTCTGTGTCTCTCGACTTATAGATTGTATTAACAAATTTAATCTAGAGTAGTGATCAATTACCAAAGATTAACAAATAAATAACAAACATATGTAGCGACAAATATGCAATGATTAAACATACTATTCTAACATGATTTAAGTAACTAATGCATGGCTCCCCTTATTCCCTAGACAAAACTAAACTACTCACTCATGATGTAAATAATAAAAACTAAATATGAAGTAAATTGCATGAACATAATGAAATGATTATAATAATTAAAAGGAAATAAGGAAATGTAGATATTAAAAAAAACTAAATGATGTGAATGGGACGATAAACTTATATGCTAATGATAATAGAAATGTAAATGTAATTGAATGTGGAAATCTAACAACTAAGTAATAACTAAATAACAATATGAAAATGGAATAATTAAACAAACTAACTAATGTAAACAATAATGAAAATACTAGAAGAAAATGAATTACCGAAATGAATTGCAAAAGAAGAACAAAGAACTTGAACTTGAACTTGAATTGTAATTAGAACTTAAAGATTGAATACAAAATGTAAACTATTCTAGAAAATGCTAAAGAACTAAGAGAAATATAAGAGAATACAAGTGATATGAGAATGTAATAATATGATAGAATATGATGTAATGTGGTGTCTAAGTCTGGACCTAAGACACTCCTTATATAGTACTTCCAAAGTGAAACGTAAAGGATCAAAGGGAATCCAAAGCACCTCGTCGCCGATCGGGCATAGGCCACCCCGATCGGGGTTGCTTGAATCCGGCTATGTCTCTTAAATGCTTCGTTTAATGCCCATGGAATCCAATATTATGCCTTAATTCTCCTTTAATCCTCCGACTAATTACACTTTTGTGGAATCCTAAGCTAGGAACTCCACATGATTGCTTGAACTTCATTTTTAGGCTTTACATCTCAATTGTTTACATTTGTCATGCATAATCATTTGGGCCATTTCTTCCAATACTTGGATCATTTCTTCCAACAATTTTTTTTGCTAAAATGTAAGATTTTCATTAATTGATGAACGCAATTACATCAAGGCATTTTGGACAAAAGTACAGTTTTCGTGTTGAAATTACAATAATTGCACTTTTGACAACCAAATCCTATCCTTAGAAGAAATAGGACCTATTTTACATAACATAAAACGAGCCCTGAACTCCTATTTGATACTATTTACAACAAGCTAAGGCCTCAGGATTCTGCAATTAATTCGAGCTTCATTCCGCTGTATCCAAACCTTATACCAGGTAGCAAGAATAACAACAATTATCACCTGCCTGTTAACCTTACTCTATCTTCTCCTATTAAGCTTGCTTACATTATCCAGCCTCCTGAGATCAATAAAAAGCCACATTTCTAGTTTCTATAAAACTTTTTGATAGTAAGAGCATTCATGAAACAAATGAGTATGGCTTTCAGTCTTCAGCTGACAGATGCAACATAAATCATTTGTAGCTATGTTAAGTCTATGCAGTTTATCCTTCAATTGAAGAGCCTGATTAACAATTAACCTGGCTATAAAGGACTGCTTTGGCTGAGCCAAAGGGCACCAGACTACCTTTGCCCAGTTAAAAAATTCTCTTTTGTCTCTCAGCCAGTTGTAGCACCCAACAACTGAGTAATCTCCAGGACTGATTAGCCAGTGATTGTCCACAAAACCATCTTGAATTAGATCCTTAACATAGCACACTTTCTTCCAACACGTGTGCTTGCATGATCAAACATGATCCAATCCAGTTTTCACTTAGCTTTGTGTACTCGATATTTGCTCTTTTGACGGGATTTAGCTATCAAAATCTATATTTCCTACAAAATACATTAAGTACAAGCAAAACATCTAGAACACGAGATTAGCTCAAATAAACACTAATATTAGTGCAAGTAACACGAGAAACCGAGCTAATAAAGGGGGTAATATTGTATATAAAATGAACTTATCACACTCCAACCAAGCGAGGTCCAAAAAACATGCCGATGACATACATATGAATGTGAGTTGAGGTAGTTGGGTAAGAAGGGGAAAAAATAATTTGGATATGTGGAGGTAAAAGCCAACACTACGCCAAATAACACTTAAAACAACGGTTAAATAAAGTATAATACCGTTGTGATTAAAAACACGGAACTGTTATAACATTGACCGTTCTTAATTAGTGACAACGGCTTAGTTGAAATATGGAACCGTTGTTAAAGCGTTGTTAATGGTTAATGAAACTTTGTAAAATAATGTAACAACAGCGAGAAACCGTTGTGAAACCTAAATCTGGCAACGGTTTGACTTTATCCAAACCATTGTTAATTGTTTACAACGAAAAACAAAACCGTGACAAAACGTGAAATGGGAAACGGTTTTGGTTTACAAAAACCGTTATAAATGTTTATATTGGCAACGGGCATGATCCGTTATTGTTTTCCATTGCAGGGAAACTATTACAATGATTTGTTTTATACTTAAACCGTTGTAAATGCTGGCGCCAAATATTTTTTAATATTTTTTAGCAATGGTGGGAAACAATATGACAACGGTTTGGTTTTAAAAAGAACCGTTGTTGTATATGTGACAACGGTTTTGATTGAACCGTTATCCTATGTTTCCATATTTTAAAAAAAAAAAATTGAATCCTACAGCTGCTGAATATGCAATTTTTCAGCAGCTACACTGCACTACAAATTTAACCCAGCCATGATCAATTCATCCCAGACCAAATCAAAATTATACACTGAAGATCAGTAAATTCAACCTAGCCAGCATCAAAATAATAAACAGAATGATCAATAAATTCAACCTAGTCAGCATCAACATAATACAATCACACAGAATGATCTATACACGTAAGGATCGATCTAGAGTTGACCGCCAGCAACATTCTGAGTTGAAAGAAAAAATTTGGCCCTTTCATCTCTAACATCATTGATGTCTTCTACCGTGTACGTAATTTGCACTACTACTGTTAATGAGTTGGGTAATTGTGAAAACAACAAACCAAAATATAGGGAATAAATGAAAAATATACAGAATTAAACCCTCAAGTTACATAATGATGTAATATTTATTAAAACACACTTACCCGAGGAGGAATTGTGAAATATTTTGCTTTTACAATCTCCCACATGGACCGACAAACGTAATAGCCGCGTTGTCTATCGTCTGGCTGAAGAGGTAACTCTATTATATAAATGACACACAAATAAGCTAAATTAGATCCACCTCTCTCATAAACATAAATTGAATGATACGAGTATTCATTAAGAAGATACGTACCTGTACAGTTTTAATGGATGACTCAGAGCAGGGCTCATGTCTCTCAAGTTCGTTTAAAATTCTTTTTTTGTTTAACAAACCTTAGTTCATTCACGAAATTTTAATTACCATATGGGTAAGTAATATTGATGTGACGAATAATAGAATTTAAAGGTCATACAATAACAAATGAGATTATTAAAGGTTGTATACATACTCTTTTATCATATGTACAAATTTATCATCCGGGTTGCGACCGCAAGAGTCAATCCAGTAGACTGTACTTTATCTCGCATTGATTTCCACTAGCACCCAATGATTCCTATGGAATATAAATTTCGGAAATTGAGTTGTTAGTTCGTATACATTTAAGCATGTTAATAAATTAATGGAATCTTGGTTCATTATAATAAAGAAGTATACATACGTGTTAACACTAGGAACATTGTAAAGGGAAAGCCACAGTTTTGTCGTCATCAACAACCGTTGAGCGATATACTCGATTTTTTCTCGGTGTGGCTGTAATTCCCCCTTCAGAGAGAACCTGGAAGGACACAAGAATCCGCATATGCATTCTCCATACTTATCCTTGTTTGGTTGGATGTGAGTATATATGTACCTATTACGTCACACGGTACGGATGTTATTATCATTGATGGCTTTGATAAACTTTCTTATCCATAAAACCAACTGACTATTTTTATTAATTAACTTAATTTAACCAAACGTAAGAGTGAGTTACATCTAACAGATCGACGTCGATGAGTTCAAACAAATTCTTTGCCTCAAGTACATCCATAGTACCCACACCGAAAATGTCCGGCTCCAGCTCTACCATGCCTAACTCCCCGCTTTCTGCAAGCCTTAGACCATGCTGATGCAATTTTTTCAGCACATCATTAGTAATTTTCTTTCTATACTCCACACCATCATATTTATGATATTGAGAAAGAGTAGGCTTGGGTCCAACAAAATCAGGTGGCTTATACTGAATGTCGTCGGATGGTGCTATTTCGGGCTACAAGTTAAAATAAAAAAAATAATTACACGAGACGTTATATATAATTTGAGAAAATAAAAAAATCTAAACCGATTATTCCAAATTAGTAATACCTCTTTATCTGGGGTTGAAGACGTATCGTATCAATGTCGTTGGGTGCTGCCGTAGTATTCAGCTTTTGCATATTTACCTCATTGGTGATAATTGTAACTAATGCGGTTGACCATTGCACACAAATATTTACGGCCTCTCCCAAGGTAAGAACCTTATTACCTTTAATTGGAATTTTGAATTTAGCAAATTTTTATGGCTGATATAACTGTTTCACTTCCACTTTACTAAAATTGGCCTTGAGGGCTACGCCATGAACCCGAACCACTTCCGTTTGGTCGTAAATGTACACGTATCCTCTGGCAACATGAACTTTGCTTTTATTTTCTGTGGTCGGCTCTATAAGTGGGATGAAAATATGACAAGGATGCCTCCTAAAGCCCTATTTTACATTTTAATTTAATTATAATTAGAATATATACATACAGTACCTTAAATAAATTTAATTAGTAAAGAAAGTGTGTGATTTGAATTGTGACACCCCGCTATTTATGACACTAAATATTAACTAAAAATAAAGGATATGTAGCGGAAAAATACGATGTTTTTAAAATCTTTTGGGAGTTTAAAAGCGGAACGCCACTAAAATAAAACAACGTGCAGAAATAAAAGTGTAAACATGAGTTTTACAAATCCAAAGTAAAGGAAGTTTGGAGGAAAGATACCCCACGAATGACAATGATCAAGAGTGTAAGAGTCTAGCTATAACATCTAAGGTCCGAGGGTAACAATACTCGCTACCCCACACGTCTTCCAACCCAAAATAAGCTTCCACAAACCTATCATTCATGTAAACATAAACGCCACAGTCAGTGGGGAGTAACTCAAGGTTCTCCCAGCTACATTACATAGAAATGAACATAATTAAGCACTTTAAAAATGTAAAGCATACATTATAGTCACTATCAACCTAAGAATTAAGCATTTGAACTTTGATAAGCATATGATGAAATATAGCATATGATAAGCATGTGGAATCAATAAGGATCAAAGGCATATGAAACATTCATATAAGATAATCCAACTAAAGCATTACAAATGAAGTCACGGCTATAAGCCAATATAGATGTGACAAAGTAAATATCAAGAAGCCAACAACATAACACATGTGAGTGAAAACCATATATAGCCATTACTTTGGAAATCCTTTAGAAAACAATGCACAGGACGTGGCTACTAATGTCACATGCGTACTTATGGCTTGCATCTCACCATAAATACGGATGGGAACATAAATCCCGACAATCATATCGCAACTAAAGGCTTGCATCTCACCTTTAGTGTCCGATACGATCAAGGCAAACATAACCATATGGGTGTCCCGCTCAGAGTTTACCTTTAAAACATGTCCAAGACACCGCGCATAGTCATACAAGTGTCCGGCTCAGAGGTTACCTTTAAAACATGTCCGAGACACAAACATATAAACATGAGTACGCATTCCTTGGTAAAGATTGTCCCTACACAACACCATACAAGACTCTAAACTACACTTAGACATTAACACAACCCTTGGTAAGACGACTAGCTAGGTACGTCCTAGCCTAAGACCTGGATCCAGACTCTCGGAAAGGTAAACTCCCTATCCGATTTGACATGTGGTACACTTGTCCGCACCTAAGACTCGACAATCACAATTAGAGCACCACAATCACATAACTTACGAAAGTGGCGAAAGATCTAAGGTAGAAGTCAAGCATAGAGGTAGATATATGACAAATCCCTATGGATACGACACCAACAAACGGTCAACATGCGATGACTCATATACGATAAATAAATGACCTTTCATGTGAATATACGTAAACATTTCATACAAACATCATTCATAAAACATAAGAGTGAATAGGGGAAAGAAATAAAGGAGCAGGGGCTCCCAGTCGGTCTAGGGAACCGGCTGCCGGCCCACCGGCTGGGCACAAGGACACAAACAGAATAGTGCAAAAGAGGATCAGAAAGTTCCTAGCCGGCAGTGGCACCGGCTGCCGTCCCACCAGCTGGGGCAACAAGCATTTTATCAAAATCAACATAGGGAATCTCCCGGCCGGTTGACCGGCTGCCGGTCCCCCGGCTGGGACAACAACTCAATAAAAATTCAAACAAAACTTGCAGAGATTCCCAGCCGGAAGTGGCACCGGCTACCGGCCCACCTGGTGGGATACACTGCACCTCAAAAATGACAGATTTGATATAGAAAGTCCCCAGCCGGGTGAACCACCGACGGCCGGTCCACCGACTGGGGGGCCACTGTGCACGCAAATCAGCCAACATCACAACAACATGATTTCTACATGGATTTCTAGCATGCTTATGCGACGGAAAATACGTATGGGGCGTAAAAAAAACAGTATGCAAGGCTCCCCAACATCCAATATACTCCATTTTCATGATCAATAGTTTACATATATTGACAATTTCATGAGGCAAGTGAATATAAACATGTAGCATGATAAAGATGGTATATTTGGCAACACCAACATGTAAATCAACCAATTATTCACCCATCACATAAGATAAACACAATAGATCATGAACTAACCAAGAAACATGTTAAAACATGTAAATTTATAAATTTTAACTTATTAACAAAAAAATTAACACAATTAAACACATAAACCAAGTGTAATGTCGAGTAACCTATCACCATTACCTTTTTCTTCCTTAGTCTTCAAGAGGGTCCTCAATAATATGGCCACCTTCCTCCGGGTTTTCCAAATCTTCACCTAAACACAAGAATTAGGAGGATGAATGAAGAATTCACCCTTATGGGGAAAATAGGGATTTCGAAAATAAGGAAGGGAAGAGAAAGACGGTTCCTTTCTTACTTACAAAGAAGGAGAATCAGAAGAGGAGAAGAATGGTGCAAATTTCGCTTAAATTGGTTAAGAAATGAGTGAGTTATGGTGGTTTTAAGCTTGAAGGAAAATGGTACAACAATGGTGGATGTTTGTAATGTGTGTATGCTGAAAAGTTTGAGGTAGAATGAGATGTTATGAGGGTTGAGTGGAAAAATGATATTATATGGTTCCATTAACATGTCTAGGCCCAAAACAACTCCAATTGAGTCGGAAATGACTTAATATACGTCTTAAGGCTACTATACACTCAAGTCAGACAATAATATTATATTTATGAATATTACACTCAAAATTATATTTTTAACTAAAAATAAGATTTAAATATAATTTGCTTTAATTAAATTATAATAATACTTTTGAGACTATAAACGAAAATAGCGGGTGTAACAATCTTCCCACCTTTTAAAAGGTTTCGTCCTCGAAACTTGAAAGTAGAAAAGAAAAGTTGTAAGAGCAAGGTCGGTTTTCAATATTGAAAACTAATTCATTTCCAAGAATTAAAATCGAAATTTATCCAAAACATTTAGAAAGAGTTTCAAAAGTACAAGTCTCCTTTCATGGAACGACAAAACTCTTGTTGTGCACACAAGAGCACTAGTATTCCAAGTCGAAGACAATTTAAAAATACAAAATCATACGTCGATATGCGCAGGGCAAGTTATTAGACGTCTCTGATAACGAGTCCCGTCGACAAATCAACGTTAAAGCCAAATAAAAATTGACAACAACTTAAACTTCCTTTTGAAAAACCAACTTGAAATCTTGAAAATTCGTTCTTCATCCTCCAAAAGTAGTTAACTCTTTGAAAGTGTAACATTAAAATTTGATAAAGAATCGAAAAGAACCAAAAACTTGTTAAAAATCATGAAAAATTAAAAACAAGTCGGACATAATAATTACAAGTCAAGAAAGAGACGTCTAGACACAACATACAAAAAGAACTAAACCAGATCTCTAAGAGTAGAGAGTCACGACAAGGTTGACAAAAGATTGACGAACAAGGAGATTCGATGGCTACTAGCTTCAAACCTAAAGTAGAAACATGATAGAAGAGTAAGAGGGAAATGAACGGTAAGGCTCATGGTCAAGAGAAAGGGAAACTTTGGAACAAAGGAATGCCACACACTCAAATCCCAGGTAGCAAGGTCACCTCTAGACTCACAAGCTAGTCCATGGCGGAATGTAGTTCACCATGCTTCCATTGCGCACTCTGATCAACATATTCTCTCGAACATCACCCATACTATTCAAAACCAGAAGTACACTCATCTCTCTCACTCAACTAGAGTCAGCTATAAATCTCCCGATAGGGTATGACTCTCATAAAAGGTTCCTAACTCAAAGTATTGCGGGCTTCCTAGCATGCCTAACGGAATCTCGCTATACACTCGAAGATTACAGGTACAAAAGACTACACTCACCTAAACCATAAACACTATCAACTAAAAAGATAAACAAAAGTACAATCCAAAGTGGTATTTCTACCAAGTATAGGGCTATGAGATACCTATTAGAACACTCGTGAAAAACTACGCTAACCTTATGATCAACTCAGGCTTCCAAGTAACACTTACGTCACCAATCTCTCATTCACCAAAACCATTAAGAGACTACACTACCACTACCAAAGGTACACTATCTAAATCTAGCTCTCATCTCACCAGGTCAAAAGCAACTAAAACTCTCTTACCTAATACCGGCAAGGTGAAAGCTATCAACTCATCGAAACATACCCTACTGCTCTGGAACATGGCTATAGAGGGGTCCAATCTACAAGGGATTAAAGGATAACAACAGGGCACGAAACGTAAGAATTTCCAAGTCAAGTGAGACACGATAGGCATGAGGCTCAAGGGGACGAACTTCAAGAGTAACGGCTAGGAGTACATAGACAGTTATTGGAATCAGGAAGATGCTTGAGGCAAGGAGAAGATCGGTAGATTTACGCGTAAGGTCATACTTCAACGAGAAAGCAAAGAAGAAGACGGAAAAGGAATGATTCAAGGAAAGGTCAAGGTTTAACTCACACACTTCATAACACTTAGAGATCTCTACCACAAGGTCACAACTCCTAAGTTCCTAGGGATACTCTAAGAATAAACATTATGGCACTCAGGTAAAGTAGTTCAGGCTCAAGAAGGTCATTTGTAATAAAAACGATTTATAGTTTTGTTTCCAAAAGTATGGGACAAATCATTTTTAAATAATAGTACTGATAAAATACTTAGCACTTTTAAAATAAAAGTTTATCCATATTATTTATATTCTAAGAAAAAATATTAAAATTCCAAATTTATCGAAAATTATATACATCCGCGAAAATATTTATTTTCATGAAAATAGAAATAGCATTGAAAAGATGAAAATGTATTGAAAATGCATTATAATCATCAATTCCAAACTTAAAGTATCAACAACCTTCTCATTTTAAAAGGATGCATTTTTTTTAAAGGAAAGAGTTTGTTTGTTAACCTATTTATTAGACCATTTTATACATGTTTATATTCCCTATATTAGCTCGGTTTTTGTGCTTATTTCACTATTATTAGTGTCTAGTTGAGCTAATCCCGTTTTCTAGATGTTTTGCATGCGTTTAGTGTAATTCGTAGGAATTATGGCTTTCGTTAGCTAAAATCCGTCAAAAGAGAAAACATCGAGTTCAAAAGCTAAGAAGAAATTGGATTGGATCACATTTGTTCACGCAAGCTCAAAATGGTGAAAGAAATGATCACGTGTCAATGAAATGGCCCAATTAATCATGCAAGGCAAAATGTAAACAAATGAGAATT
>VHZZ01002490.1:61052-78139 GCA_009801015.1 Silene noctiflora
CCCACTATACACCGGGCCGTGTCCGGTTCACTAGCCAATTAACCCGGCCCGCCCTTGACCCGCACCGGACCCGGACGACCCGCACTATTGACCAGACCTAGTATAAATATTACAATTTGACTTTTTTATTTGAACAAGGATTTATCCAATCTTAAAACGGACAAATTTAGGAGGAGTCTACACATTAAAATGGATCGGATATGATTTTATAAGATCTAGATCCGTATGTCTTATAGCGGATTCAGATCCAGCCAAATCCACGGGATTTGAAATTCTCAGATTCATATGCAGATCTGGACTGGATCAGGATCTATCACATATCCATTTAACGGTAATTTTTTTTTCAAATATTAAAATATAATTTTTTGAGTTATATTACAACTAAATATACTATTTTTTTTTTATATTTGAAAACAAATGTTATTAAGTTGTAAAAATATCGAAATAAAGTTTCATAAAATACAGTAGTGATAATAAAGAACTTTTTGCAATCGAAAAATTTTAATGAGAAAGAAATCATGGTTTGGTAGATGAAAATCTTAAAAAAAAATACAATCTTACCATTTCTTTAACTTCTTTTTTAATTTTCATTTAAAAATAGAATAAAAATGGATGGGTATAATCTGGATCTCGACGATATGGATCCATATCAGGATTTGTTTCTACACATATGGATCCGATCCATATCCATATCCACTGGATCCAAAATATTGTGATCCAGATTCGACTCGTTGGATCTGGATCCTAGGATATGAGTAGGATCCGGGATCCATTGTCATCCTTACCCGAGGGAGATTGTCTAGCTATCGCCTATTAGTAGGGATACCCCTGATCAATACGAAAAAAACATTAAATGGACCAAATATAATATACCTCTTATATGTAGGTAGGATAAGTTTGTTGCTGATATATTTGCATTCTTTTTATCTTATTTTCGTCATTGATACGTTTTATGTTTTAGGGGATGCTCGTGTTTATCCAACAATTTGGGTACATATTAAGCATACAGTTCCCATATATTTTTTTCTACTTTTTGAGTTAAGCAAGTAATATGCGTGCAAATATGTTGTCATTATTGAAGCTACTATTATATCAACGAAACTTGCTGTTATTTGCATATTAATGTTACTTAATGTTTGCAACGATGAATTTTGGTACTCCGTATATAATTTCATTTTGCTCAAGTCAAATTCCCATCCAAAACAATTTTTACTGGCTATATATACTATAACTTTTTGGGTTGATTCTGAATAAAGTGTTTTTAAACTAATTTTCATGTAAGAGTTTCATTGTTTATAGCAACGACTCTTCTATTTAGTTATTCGTAATTGTTTGAAAATATTAGTAGTAATTTTACATTTTATTAGTCAGCTAGTTCATATCGTTTGTGGACTTTAATGCATTTTATAATTTGTTAACTTAAAACTACAAAGTAATTCCCGTCAAAATTATTTTAAATTTGTTTTAGTAAGTAGTTTTTTGACAGTTTAATGTTCAATGCATTGTTTTATTAGTGAGATCCTTATTTAACTATTGTGAACTATCTAATGCTTAATTAGAGCTAAAAAGTCATTTGTTCCTTATATGATGTCAATGCATCATGGATTATTTTGAATAGAATTAAAGATCTAAAAAGCGGGTTAGATCGATTATAATAAGGTCTTGTTATCCGATCTCACATTACGATACTCTAAAATATTCAGTAGAATAGTTATATGTGTACTTAAAGTTTTGATTGATAACTATATAGTACTTACTAAGACTCATTTTGTACAAATCACCTGAAATTTTTTGACTATTTTGAAGCTCAAGTCGTTTGGCAAATGACAAATTGGCAACGACCCGTTTCTCCGTATTAGTACCCTTTAATTGTGGGGAGCATGTTTTGTTCAACTGTTTTTAAGGTCAATGTTAGTATTTGCTTAATTAGTATGAGACCTATAATTACAGTACTCCTAGTAAATAAATAATTGAGAGCAATCCTTGGCCTTAAACTGTATTGTTTCAATAACTAAAATAACCCGACGACAACGACAAATACTGTTGTGTGATTTCTCGACTCAACCACACATTTACAAAGTGACTATGGAGACAAGTAACAGTGAATTTCGGTAGACCTTTAATTTGACGCAGGGTGGACAGAGTTGATCCACATTTCCCTCACGTCCTATCTCTATCATTCATTCTTTATATGAAACTAATAAAAAGATCCTTGTATTCACCCTCCTCTATCTCGGTCGGTCATTTATTTATTTTTGGGTTTGACATAAAGACTATAGAAAGATGATAAGATACGTAGACCCGCGATTGAGTATAGATGATCAAATTGTCCATCAAAGACATTTTTAAAATAAAAAGGTAAACAATTGACCGAGCCACCCTAAAATACTATAGATAAGCAAATGACGGGACGAGAGAGACTATATTTGATGGAATAAAATGAAAAGAATGCATAAGAGAGTGATGGAAAAAGGCACTTAAAAAACATGGTAGCACATGCATTGCAGGAAATACCAGTGGCCTTGCACTATCTGTGTTATGACAAAGGTAGTTGGTTAACTGGTTATGGTGTAACTGTACGTAACTGTTGTTTGTGCAATCACATTTCTTGAAATCATTTTATTACTTTCTTAATGTTGATACTGACTACTCCCAAATGATTATTTTACCTATTTTTGAAAAATTTAATAAAATGATAATTTGACAATTCGAGTAAATCCACACCAACACCAGATGCTCAAGAATTTCGTAGACTCTGTGATAATTTGACAATTCGAGTAAATCTACAAAAATAATGATTACTAATTTCACATAATATGGTGATATAAGAAGCTATAAGCAAATGTCAAAGTCATGAAGCACGGTAATTGATCCTTATTCGAATCACAGATCATCACTCTAATTATATTATTCCGTTCGGGTTAGATGAATTAGATCAGATCATGTCGGGTTTAGTTTAAATAAAGAAGGAGATGACGAGAAGTCCGTAAGCAATCCCAAAAAGGAGCACATGTAAAGGGAGAGCCCACAAGGCAGAAAACAGGGTAAGGCTGGAAAAAGAGAGGAAGATGGATGGAAGTGGTATAGTGATGGTGAGGGGATCATGTGAATTTCTGGTTCTTAGGGTTTTCATTTGCGACATGCCACTGACGTCTGCCTCCTTCCTGTAAGACCAACCACAAGCTTTTTTTTTTTTTTTTTTTTTTTTTTGTTCAACACACCGACTGATGCCATATTAAGAAATCATTTTAACCAAAAATTTAAGCTGATGTTGAAGTATCAAGATTGGTTTTATATTTTAATGGGAACATTAATTTACTTCTAATTGTTAATGCACAAGTTCTTAAATGAAAGGGTTTTAGGAAATATAACTAACCTAATTCATATATCCGGTAAATAATGAGTATTCAATAATATTCATTGTTTTTAATTAGATCGATTTCACGCTTAGAAGAGTCTTAGAGAGACTTACTCATGATCTATCTCATATTGGCCCGTGTCAATGGGTGTCGATCTCATTAGGTTGAAATTACATGCGCTATAGTGAGACTCAGATGTAGTTTCTGTTAGAAAATTATATTGCACGAAAATGGATTGACAATTGTTAACCATATCGAATTGGCTCCGCTTTTCTAACAAAATAATTCGACTCTTAACAGTGTCTGGGTGAAATCGAATTTCCTATTGAGATAAGACGGTGCCCTCTGATTTTTGGCACAAAAACCAGAGACGTAAAATAAAAGTATTTTGTGTAGATTGTTACAATTTTCTAAGATGCAAAAGATGGAATTTTTCTGTAAATTTTCCATCTGATTATTTGGCTATTTATATAAGTAAGAGAGGAAACAGGGGAATGAATTTCCCAACCATTGCAACCATTGAATTATTCTGATTCATTGCAATGTGTTTTAAAATTCCGTAAAAATCTCATCATAGTTATTCGAACGAAAACTATTCCGTAATCCCGTAAATAATTAAGCCGGTACACACTTCCTACTTCCCAAACTTGCCATATATTATTTAGAAATTACCCATCTATGAAACAACCTTAAATTATACCAAATGAATCGATAATTACACTTAAATCACCAGCAGTTTCATGCATGGCAAATCCGTCTCCTCTTTACAAGGATCGATCGGATAACTGAGGAATCCCTAAACAGAAGAAATATACGACTATCTGAGCAATATAACGACCCTGAAGAATTACTTCCCTATAAATCAATAATTAGCGGGACGAAGAATTCACTGCTCCTACAAAAAGTTACTGGGATGTACAAACTGATCAATGATCATATAGGTAGGTATGGTCTGTGGACGTGATTGTGATTCATGGTTAAAATAAGAGTAAGTTGAGAGGTGCAAAAAGAACATTAAAGAAATGGATCCATGATGAAATTATTTATATCTAATTTGATTGCTTAAAAGTAGTGTGTTTAGTAGTAGTAAATGTCATGTTGCCTTGGCAAGGAACAGGTTATGTGTCAGGATACAAATTTTACTTGTTACCCATCCTTATCTGCCCCTCATACCAGGGACCATTTCTTGGATTTCCTGCTAACTTAATTTAATCATGTTTCAAACATGGTTAATCACCTACTAATTAACTTAAATAATTAACCGCGTCTCTCTAAATGCATGTCAACTGGTTCAATTGATAAAGTTATTAAAGTTATTGTGGATCAATATATCATATGATGAGAATAACTTTCTTGTTAGTTCTTAAAATTAGACATTTTCAATATTAAATTTAAGACGGATATATATATACTTAATCGTAAAGGTGGAATTGTGATTTTGTGAGTTGTGATTGAGTGATTGTTGAAGAGCAGTCTTAGGTCGATGAAATCAAGTTGTTGAAACACCTGGCCGGCTGGCCCTATTTGGTTGAATTTATTCGTAAGCCCTTGAAACTAATTTTGTTTCGTATGTCACGGATATCTTACCTTTAATACTGATGAGTATCAACTTGGCCAACATAACAATACATCTTTCTTCCACTATAACCTGAATGGTTGTTCATTTCCATTGTAATGGGATGGTAAGACCCACCTATAACTTCTTCAAACTCGATTCTTAAGCAGTAAGACTAGCTCGACAAAACGAGAAAGAAAAAAACAAGGGTTTTCACTTGTACCAGTAATCGACATTTCTCGATTAAATGGATTGATCTCGCATTATGGTATTATAGTAATACATGAGATGGAATCATGGAACAAAACCCAATCATTTGATTGAGTTGTTTACTAAAGAATGATTTGCAAATGATATAATATTAGATTGCTTGGTACAAAGGGGACTAACCTAGACCTAAGTTTAAACAAACAAGCAATCCTGGCCTATAAAGAGAAGATGGGGCGGAGTTAATTCCATAATTCAGGCATCCCCGCAGCTGCTATAATTCATCCAAGTGATACCCATGTGCACACCACTGCGCGCGTGTGCCTATATCTAGCTAATCCATCAATTGCTTAACGCCTAATCAACTATCGATAAATATTATACGAGAAGGTTTTACATTTAAGGTGATCCTTTAATAGAAATAACCTTCATTTATTTAATAGCAACAAATGAACAACAATTGCGAACCGTCATGGCTTATCGTCATGACTCTCGATATCTAAGTCTTAACCACTAGGCTAAGAATTCTTCCGTTGAGAATTAGGTAATATCCACTTATCATCCCAACATAAGGAAAAATATGGTCAGCTTCTCTTTGGTGCCAAAAATAAATGTAAACAAATGACTAAATAGAGAGAGAGTAGACAAAGAAAAGTCAGAACGGCCTCGACGACAAGATGACGACAATGGGGGCGTATATTACTCGTTTAAGAGATTATAATTTATATAATTATAAGATAGAAATCTCTCAACTACTAAAGTTTTAACGATTAAACAAGTACGGAGTAATTAATAGGTTGACGAGGTAAACTACTTAATAGATTAGTCTTAATCATGTTCAAGATGCATTGTTCAGCAGAAACACAAGGATCAAAAGCTTCCTTTTCCACGACATGATAAATCTTTAGTCAAGATCACTGCCATTCCTTGACTTTGCAAAGGGATCGAGGAAGACCCGTCGTCTTAATTAGTTGTCTTGTATAAAACCGTTGTACTGGTATAACATAGAAAAATTATTTATGCTATTATTGAAAGAGGTTCATTATTACATACCATGTTATACACAGACATACAACGATCTTATTTCAATATTTAATTAACAAAGTTCTAAGTTAGTTTGTCGTATAACGGTCTTCCATGAATATTTGTATTCTTAGTTAACAAAGTCCCAAACTCCCAAAGTTAATTTTACAGAACTCATCATTATGAGATTTTTTCTTAGTTTCTTACAAGAATGGTGATTTTCAGATTTCGACAAGGGTCGTTCATCTTAAAGAAAACGAGTGGAAAACTCGGGATATCCATTCTTATTCGATTCCAAGTACTGCTTCAGGTAGCCCTTTCGAAGATCAGTACAAACCTCATGTTTAAAATATCAGGAACTCTAGCCAATTGCAGAAAGGAACTCTTGCCAAAAAAACCCATACATGACACATCTACTGCAAAGGGTGAGGAGATGTTCCGATAGCCTACAAATTCCTGAAATGTTGTAGAATTTGGTGCTCGCGGAATCAGTTTGTTTGCAGACTTGCAGTACATTTCTTATGCAGGAAGCCAGGAATCTCATTTGATGACAGTTATACGATCTATTTTGTATTCATGCAACGGTCTTACACAAGGCCAACTGATCTCATCTTAGCTATCCACTAAGATGATCACACTAATTCCAAATGACCTATACTTTTAGTCTTTTATCTCACTTTACTAGACAGACGCCACAGCAACATACAGGATTCGCATTGTCACGAATGATCCGAAACAGCTTTTTTCTTTCTGCATCGAAATTCTAGAAGGGACAATTATGATAATTACTCATAGTCAATTACATTTAGCAACAGTAAACTATGGATACAAGAGTTTAATATGCAGAGTATTCGACATTAGCAAAGTAACGATTCTTCACAAGGAATCTCATACGGTGAAGTTACACACTATATATACGGAGTAATGATCGACAAGTAAACATAACAGCCAAATTCTGCAAGCAATAAATAAGATGTCTCAGACCAGCTCTTGATCCAGATGGCTAGACACATTGGACATGCCCAAGTGCCCAACAACATATATCACACATTCACACCTCCTACATGACTTGAGCCAGAAAGAGAAAACAACAAACTGTTTATGTAGATCTGCATGAATTTGTTTGGCCTATTCTATTCAAAGTGACAAAGTTCGTCTTTATCATTCATGCGTTGCTCATGAACGTAGTCAGATAGTAATCTTATTGTCGAAACTTTAGTATCATTCCCTCAAAAATTAGTGACAGATCAAGCTATAGTCGAAACAATTACCTAACTTTCGTTTCTTATGGATCTATAGCTAGCAAATTTGCAAGCTGTAAATTCATGTTAATAAAGGTAATCCATATAACTATCAAAATTAAAGGAGGAGACCGGCATCGTTGCTCATCAATTAAGCAGAAGTTCTGTTTCTCTCTTCAAAGTTCAATTCAAACTATCTATCTCCTGAGTTTATGCACTAGGTACTCAACTAAATCCCGATGGAACATCAAAAAGTGCACGCAAAGAATTGATCATATATCAACATTTGTAGTAACTAGCCTTACAAATTCACGATCTAAAAGACGTGACAGAGATCACGACCCTTAATAAGGTGTGCGTTTTTAAGATCGGGACACGTACTCGTGCAACACAAAAGAGGATGGTAACAACCAACGACACTCAAAACCATGATGGGAAGTCGAACTCGTAGATATGGCAAGCAATCAGTTGACAATATTCCACTACTACAATTATTGTAAACCATACATTACCTATGTTTCACCTAACCATTACTACTTTGGTCTTTTAGGGATTCTTTTCTATTTAAATCTTAGCATAAACCTAAGGTATGGCCTTAAGTACGTAGTATTTAGTACAAATTAATAAGCTTTCATCATTTAAATTAAACAATTCATCACTACTAGCTAGCTAAAATGGCTTCCCTGCTTACCATCATCACTGTAATTCTGTTTAGCCTTTGTTTTCAACAATTTACGTATGCATTATTATTGTCCTTACCATATAACCGCGGTACTCACCATAGTAAATGTACATTGGTTGTCACGGTTGATCAGTCTGGCAAAGGAAATTTCACTAAAGTTCAAGAAGCCGTAAATTTCATCCCAGCTTATAGTAACCATTGGATTTGTATTCATGTTCGAGCTGGTATATACAAGTTAAGTATCTAATGATCTTACTTCATCACAAGCACATATTTTAGCTTATGTAACTATACTATACTACTCCCTCCGACTCAACATGAAATTTAAACTTTTCTCATTTCTACGAGGAGTATTTTAGTCAAATATAAACAATCTGTTGAGTCAGAGTTAGTAGACTGGTATTATTACTCGATAAATCAAAAGGTTAATATAATAATGCACATTACTACAAAACTGATATTTTTTTGAATTAATGTTTGTAGTGAAAAGGTAAATATCCCTCAAGAAAAGCCATACATAGTACTAGAAGGAGATGGAAGACGAATTACAGTGATTCAATTCGCGGATGGTGGGACGTTTTTACAGAGCTCTACATTTTCATTGTCTGCCTCAAACTTTGTGGCAAGGAAAATCACATTTAAGGTAAACTCTAGTTTATGACTCGATAAACCAAAATGACTCACTATATTGTCTACGACTTTTATACAAATATGTGAGTCCGGCTCAACCCGCAGACTCATGGTGAAAGACTAAGCTCTTATCCCAGTCTGACCCAAACTTGACCTGGCTCGACCCATGATTGACTCTAATGTCCTATGCGCTGCAATTTCAGTATGAGTCATCTGAAAATAAACTATCTATGTTTTCATCTCGAATGTAAATCCCGAAAGTCATGTAATGTTGGCAGAACATACATGATCATAGGAGGAATTTCATGGCAGCAGCAGCAGCAACAATATCAGGAGACAAAGCTGCATTTTTCGAGTGTGGTTTCATAAGTGTCCAAGACACATTGACAGACAGTCAAGGGAGACATTACTTTGAATCCTGCTATATACAAGGTGCAGTCGATTTCATTTGGGGTGACGGCCAATCTGTGTATCGGGTAATTTCCCATTTATAACTCGATATTTATTCGTGTTTATTTTTCCAGCATTTTGACAATGATTTTGTATGAAAACAGAGATGCACTATAAATGCAACGTATGAGCTAACACCTGGGAGTAACGTGGGATACATAACAGCTCAGGCAAGGCACGGTGCAAGGTCCCAAACCGGGTTTGTGTTCATAGAATGCGCGGTTGTAGGAACAATTGGTTCAACATACCTTGGGAGAGCATATACACATTATTCTAGAGTCCTCTTCTACAAGTCTCGTCTCGAGGGGCTAATCGCTCATGAAGGGTGGTTACCTTGGTATTCGTCTGGTCACGTGTAAGTGTTAACCATACAGTACTATATATCGAAAAATTAAATCACCTGAAAACAAACATTTTAAACTCTCCATGTCAAATTGTAAGACCGTGTATCGGAATTTTGGCCCGTGTAGGAAAGATGTGGTGTTCGCGGAGGAAGGGTGCATCGGAGATGGATCAAACAAAAGGAAGAGAGTGAGGTGGGAAAGAAGTCTGAGCCAGGAGGAGGTTGAATCATTGGTTAATGTGGATGTTTTCATCAACTATGATCGATGGTTAAACAAATTGCCTAGTCCTCTTCTTACTTAGATTATCTTATGTAAATACGGAGTATATAGAATTATAGAGTGGATTAAGTACCACCAAGTATAAAATGATACAAAGTATATAGTATAGTAAAGACAGAATAAATAATCTCTTCATGGATTTAATTTGGAATTATTGAATAAGTGCATAATGTATTGTGCAACCTTGAAATTCAAAAATACTTGTGTAAGACGGTTTTACACAAGTTTATCGTAAAATGGGGTCTTTTATTAACCATTGTTAGCCATTAATAGGGATTGTGTTTGGATCGGTTTTACAATCATATTAGTATAAAACTACTTTACACAAGTCTTACACATTGAATTCTTATTGACATCCATGTTTAAAAAGTCAATAATGTACGAGTAGTACTTATTTTTTCTAGCTTATTACTTAAATTGAGCATTATTTGATAATTTAAGCACGCACTTCATAACATTCACACAAATGTAGTTTTATGTCAAAATTTCACTATGATGTCATTTGATTCCTGGATTGTAGTTCATTATGTAGAAATATATATAGAAATACTCTTTATATACCATGTTCACCAAATTTTATAGGAGTGTACCATTTATCAATAAGGTAAAACACTATATTCAAAGGTTAATGAGGAAGTACGAGATTTTGCGAAAGTGGTAGCGGTCTTCTGGAAACAACGGGCAAAGGTTAAATGGTCTGTGGATGGGACACGTGTACTAAGTACTTTTTCAATTGGGTGACTAGTGATGATGCAGATTATTTGAGAAATGTAACACCTCCATCTACCAAAGTGCCTTATCAAGGCCTACCTTAGCAAACAGAGATGCTACCATCTCAGTTGCCGAGATAGTACGCATTAAATAGACCATAAAGAAACATTAACATAAGATAAAACGGTTTAAGTTATTACAAATGAAACTCATGAAATCCAAAATCAAAACCAAATACAATCTCTGATAAAGTCAGCTATAGACTAAGTGGCGGCGGAAACTAGCTAGACTCGTGGCTCGTTCATCTGTCCCATACAGGTTCGACCAATAAACCTGCTTACCATTTCCCAATGGATCACCGCAGGTTCACAACACAAAATAAGGGTCAGCCAACTGTTCAACACATTAAAGCGAGGAGATAAATACAAAAATACAATCATTCGTCATCAGCCAACTCCTTACTCAATACAATCGTCTGAACTCAGTCAGACTTGCCAGGTTACCCATCGCAACAGGTACCCACACCGCCAGTGGTAGACCGCAGCCTTGCCACCTCAACCACCCCACTCATCGCAACAAGTGTACCCAGATCATTAATTTGCACATCCCCCTTGTGACGGAAGCCACAAAGGGCGAACATGGGGGCGAAGACCATCTCCCAACAATGGCTCCATAATCCATACAACCAAAGATGATACTCATACTTCACACATCATAATACAACCATACACAATACCATTAACATGAAATAACACACAGATGACTGAGTAGGGAAATCTTACCTTATTCGAGTTCTGCAACAACAACCAAGGTAGCTAGACCGCTCCTCTATAAAACTGTCACCTAACAAGGATAATGTAATATCCGGATATTTTGGGATCCGTACGAGAAGCTTTAGGATGCGTGAGAACCATACGAGAGTAAGATTTGACCTTACACTAGACCAAGTGGAGCTTAGACTAGTCCGAATGAAGATTAGAAGTGGACCGAGTGAGCTAGTAGTGGACCGAGTAGGCTTGACTCGGCCGAGTACATAACTCACTCGACCGAGTAGGTGACACTCGGCCGAGTGGACCGAGTCACTCGACCGAGTGGTACTGCCAGCACCCGATAAATGATATGTTCTTCCCCTAACCCTAATTCGTTTTTTATCCTCTCATTTTCTCTCTAAACTCTCTCCCTTCTCTCTAAAATCCTCCCAAAACATGTTTCTATGGAGACTAAGCTTGTATTGAAGATTATTACACCTCACTCACCATACATTCACCATTGTAAGTAGATCTAACATCTCTCTTAACCCTAACTTTTGGGGGTTTTTGTATAGTTCGATAATTTTGTGATTCTAATTAGATTAATGGGTAATTAGTGAATATTAATAAGGGTTTTTGGTTAGTATGGTAGTATAAGATATATTATGATAATTATTATGTGATTATTGTAGGATGAGACGGTTTTATGAGACGAAATCGGGTTGGATTCGTGTAGCTTGTTGAAAGATGTTTAAAGGTAGCTAGGTTAATCCTACCTGGTTTCGGTATTATATATAGGTTTTGTATGAATTTATCATTAGATTCTAATAAATGAGTAGTTTTGCATTCACATGGTAATTGAGGTTGATGTTAAGTTTATGTATGAGTCGGAATTGTATATCACATGGCATTAGTTGTGTTGACTTGAGAGTCGAGATTCTTGCATACATGGTTACATCATGGTGTGTTGGTGATATGCCGAATAAAGGGTTGTAGTCGGTATTGTGTTTATAGTTGCATTCATATGTCTCTTGTCCTTGTTTGATATTGGAGGTGGTGGTGTGGTGATTATTACGGAGAAGCGAGGCGGTTGGAAGACCGTCTCACGCTCACATGGATGGCTTGAGTTGGAGGGGCTCGTGAGGTGAGTCTCGTTGTCTGGTTGGGATTATAGTCGCTTTCGAGCCCGGGTACCACAGACGTGTTCGGAGTACCTTGTACGGGCTTCGGTTCGGGTTATGTTGGTGGGCGGTGTTGCGCTGCCGTCACCGGGTTATGGTACGTCTGGACGTGTTCCGGTACCGGCGTGGTGTAGTTGGAGATTGTGTCCCATGCATTCCATTGTCATGTTTCATATCCGTGTTTCATTGTCATGTCATATGTGTTTATATTATCGAAACTGACGTTGTGTGGCTTCTTTTAATTGTCACCTATTTCCGGGGTGGCCTGTGTCGATCCATATGATATTTCCGAGATCATATAGGGAGCACGTTGATTGCAGGTTGTGCTTAATGCGTTCAGGTTTTGGGGTCGCGCTTCGAGGTTGGAGTCGAGTTAGTAGACATGAGATAAAGGTTGTAATTAGATGAGTTGTATTTATTATTCATGTCATTTTGTAATCACTAAACTTGTGTTATTAATAAAATGTTCTTTTATTGGAGTTTTGAAACACTACCTCGGACAACCGAGATGGTAATGCTTCGATTGTCTTGGCCGGATAATCGGGGTGTTAAAGATAATCAACACAACCATCACAATCATTCATAATTGACTATTCAAACCCCCAATCTAACCTAACCCAGGGTTTCAATTATTATGACAATTATAATCTAGTGGAAGCGAACTTACCGAAATACCGACAGACGAAATAAAATCCGACAATAAGGACTAGATCTTGCTTGCAAGGTGATTAGAGTGATTGGGGAAAACATTTGAAAAGTGTTTAGGTTCGAAAAACTGATTATGAAATGTTTGGACGAAGTATATATATAATCCCGTATCACTCTAATCAGACCGTGGAAAAACGATCCGTCAGACCGGATACTCGGTTGAGTACCTGACATACTCGACCGAGTACACCCTACTCGACAGAGTATCTCGCACACTCGGCCGAGTGCTCATAGACAATAGCCTGTCATAAAATACCCGACACCCTACTCAGTCGAGTACAGCCCGATAGATAATCGTATACCTATAAAAAATAACTAACTGGTCTCTAACTAATATAGCTAGGGAAGTCGGGATCGTATCCACAGGGAGACAAAGAGGTTCTAATTGTCAACTACAGTTTGTCTAAGTAACTAATTTTTGGGGGTTTGTTTGTGGTTTTGATTAATCTAAAAACAATGAAAGGAAAGGTAAACAAAAAAGAAAAAGAGTCTAAAAGCAATATAAAGGGAAACAGCTAGAATAGTCGGTTCACCACGGTCAACAACAGTCAAAATTAAAAGTCAAATAATCGGTATATATACGGTCTGAAGGGTATTGAATAGATCCTTTCGGTCCACTATTCGCCCTAGAAAACTAATATAGCTTTCGCTTTAATTAGGTCTTTCTATTGTTCGCAACTAGTCTTCACCCTACATCAATCTTTCGATCTAGGTCAAGGTTTAACAAAACAATTAATTGATTACATGCATTTAAGCAATCAATCACGATAGAAAGCTGCGATTAACAATTCGAGACAATAAGAATACCAGATCTAAAAACCTAACAACATTCCATTACACAACCGTGGTTCCCCTAAATCCTAGCATGAGAGAAATTAGCTACGCATGATGAATTTAGGTGTGAAAACAATAAATATAATGATTGAATTAAACATGGCTAATGAATAAAAATAAGAAGCAAGCATAAACTACAATGAACAAAGTGATGAGAATAAAAGATGAAAACAAAAGAGAGAAATTAAAAGAGAAATAAGAATTAATTAATTGATTACCGAATGGAAAGAGATGATTACAAACTTCCAGATCTAAAATTTTAGAGCAAACCAACGTAAGAGAGTTTTTGTAGAAAAATAAGATAACCTAAACTGATTTCTCGTTCTCTATTAAATAATAAGAGATGTCGATAACTTCCTAAAAACTAATGAGCCGAGTTAAACAAGCTTAAAACTCGTTTAATTACAAAATTGGTCGATCAACCAACAGTACCAGTCGATCGACCATTTGTTTGTGCGCATTTCCTGTAACGCGCACTAAACTTCAAACGGCCGCCATTTCTTTGTTACTTGGGCAAATAAGGCGTTTTCCGTGGCGTTGGAAAGATAATAGGATAAGATTTATCCTCCAATTTTAATATTTTGATTATCATTTGCATAACTCGAGTTATGTCTCTTCAAAGTAGGCACTACTAATGTGAAACTCATAATATCACTCCAAACTATCACTAATTATCAAGTAATGGTCTAATTGAACCCTTACACTCTTCAAATGTAAGGTAATCTTCCTTAGCATTAAGAAGTCCAGTTAATAGCTCTTCCAAATCTCCATGTGCTCGAGAATCGGCTCAAAATGCGCAACCAAGTGTTATTTCCTGCAAAACAAATACAAATACACCAAAGTAGCAAATGTGGAGAATTTGACACTGAAATAGCTCCTAAGAGCATCTAATGTGCATAGAAATGTGTGCCAAAATGGTAATAAAAGTGAATATAAAATTCACACATCACAGCCTACTCGACCGAGTTCCTCTACTCAGAAACCGAGGTATTACAAAAAAACCCTTCACAACAAAAGAGGTGCAGAGAGCTGTTTTTCAGATGGGGCCTCTTAAGGCTCCAGGTCCAGATGGAGTCCCTGTCATCTTCTTTCATAAATGCTGGCACATTGTAAAGATGGACTTTCTTAAAATGGCGCTGTCTATTCTAAATTTTGGGGTGGTTCTGAGAGAAGTTAATAGGAATTTTATTTCGCTTATGCCAAAGTGTGACTGCCCGAAAAAGGTTCAGGATTATCGGTCTATAAACTTATGTAATGTATTCATGAGGATTGTTATGAAGTGCATTTCTAATCGTCTTGCTAAAGTTATGTATTTAGTTAATGAATTTTAAAATGCGTTTATCCCTGGAAGGCGTATTAGTGACAATATCCTACTGGCTTATGAGGCCATTCATAACATAAATTCTCACAAATCTGGTAAATATGGAAGATTTGTTTTTAAAGCTGATATGAGCAAAGCGTATGACCGTGTTAGGTGGGACTTCCTAGAAGTAGTGTTAGTATGAATGGGTTTTCCTGAGAGGATGGTAAAGCTTATTATAAATTGTGTCTCTACAGTTTATAATGAAGTGCTAGGTAATGGGGTACCACTTCAACAGTTTCGACCAAGGTGAGGGTTGCGTCAGGGGGATCCCTTATCGTCTTATCTTTTCATCTTTTGTATGAAGGTTCTTTCAAACAACGTGTCCAATGCGCAACAACGCGGCCTTTTACGGGGAATAAAGCTTTGCAAGGAGGTTGAATCGATGACTCACTTTTTTTTTTGCTGATGATGCAGTTTTATTTTTGCAAGATAATGGAGATTCGGTACGACATTTGAAGGGAATCTTGGACTCCTACTGTTTAGCTTGGGGTTAGAGGATAAATGATGCTAAATCAGGTATCCTGTTCAGTCCAAGCACAATACTGAGTAAAAGGGGACAATGTTTAGCGGTGCTTAATATCAGGAATAATAAGGGTTTTGGGAAGTACCTTGGATTGCCCACTGAGTTTCAGAGGTCGAAAAGGGAGTTCTTTAAGGGCTTGGTGGATAATGTTATGTGTCGTATCTCTTCGTGGAATGGAATCTTTCTCTCGCCAGTTGGAAGGCTTACTCTAATATCCTCTGTCCTATCAAATCTTTCAAATTACTTTCTATCGGTGTTCAAAATGCCGATAAGTGTGACAGGTAAGTTAAATCCGCTTTTGTCACATTTTTTGTGGGCGGGGTGTAGATCAGCTGGAACAGTTCATTGGTGTAGTAAAAATTTCCTAAGTCTACCTAATAGTGAAGGGGGTCTGGGTATGAGGAATATCGAATGTCTTAATCAGGCCTTGCTGGCTAAACATGCCTGACGCTTGGTCTCGGGTCAGAAATCCTTCTTTTTCCAAGTCTTTAGAGCAAAGCTGTTTGGATTAATTACATCAAGGGTTAGTTTCTCGTCGCCTAATCGCAATAACCTCTCATGGGGCGACCGGAGTATTCTTTATGGCTTTGAACTATTATCTCGTTATATTGGTTGGAAGTCGGGCATTGATTCGCAAGTTGCAACTGAATGTTTGGGACTCTGGTTGGGTGATGAGTGCTCGACAGGAGCCAAATGAAGTTATTTTTTACCCCCGAATACGTTTTTTAAGGACCTTCGTGTAAAGAACCTTCAACTGAATCCGCAGAATTGGAATGAGGAGATGATCTGGAATTTTTTTGTGGAGGAGGATGCTGAAAAAATATTAGCTATACCACAGTGTATTTCTCAGTTATGAGATGTGGTTTTCTGGCCACTTAGTAATAGTGGTATTTATACTGTTAAAACATGCTATGGTGCTGCGTTTAGTCAGTTTATGGAACAAAAGGGTACTATAAAGGATTGGACAAGGGTTAATGCAAAGAGTAAGTGTTTCTGCAAGAAGAAACTTTGGAGGATGCCTGACCCTCAGGCATGGAAGGTTTTGGTGTGGAGGATTATTATTGATTCTCTGATAAGTGCATAATTTATATACTTTAACCCCTTATATTAGCTCTATTTTTCATGTCATTTAGCATTTATCTTAGTGTTTTAGAGTTAATATTGTATTTCTAGTTGCATTTGCTTGTCTTAACATGTTTTGTAGGTAATTAAGCTTTTAGGAGCTAAAATCTACTAAAAATGCATGCT